>VOPJ01001198.1:0-36163 GCA_014673585.1 Semibalanus balanoides
CTTGTATATAAATGGATATATGATGATTGTGGCTTTCGGATATCTTAAAAGTAGCGATTTTTGACACAAGTACCTAAACTTATGGATATATTGGGAATGATACACCGAATCTCTTACATTTCATAGCATACATTTGTTTCTGCTTTTGGACAAACAAGGATTTTCGGACAGTTCCGGACGGACAGCTGACTATGGTCTTGGACATCGATCGGACATTAGACAAATATTTTCTGAAACTGGCACTATAAGTAGGTATCTACTAGGTGTCGAGGTACGGTCTGTGGAATAATTATCCACCACTTAACACGAACATTGGAGTGGGAGTTTGACCCTAGTCTCTCACCTCGACAAGTAATTCGATCTCTAAGCACACCGGGATCGGGGGGACTATCATCACGCATCAAATCTCCCATTTATGCACGGATGACGCCATTCGAGTGACGTCATACTCCGTCACACTGAAGTGGTCTGCATGTAGTGCATTCAGTGCGCACCCTATGTTTGTCTCGGATGTGGGGCCGTGCGGGAAGACCGTCATGTATGTACATTGCACATACGTGCAGCCACTTGACCTTAGCTAGCTAGTGAGGTATTTCATGATACTGCCTCGTTGACTGCGCTGCGAACCATAACGGTGTTTGCATTAATTCTAAACGTTTCATGGGTGAGGTTTGAAACCCCAATATGCCATTTTTGCGTGGCGTGTAACAGTTGCCCCGTACATCTCGTCAGTTGATTTCACAAATTATAGGTTCATCATTTTTGATAATACACAAAGCATTTTTCGCAAATGGAAATTAATTGCTTATTGTCATGGAAAACATATGTGGGGACGGGGGGTTATTAATAAAAAATGACATTAATTAAGATAATAATGAGCGTTTAGTATAGAAGTCCCATGCCAATCGCTCACATTTTGCTACGTTTGTTGTTACGAGCGAGCGCGAGGCGCGCAGCGAGTTCTCACTGAATACCGGATTTGCTCACATACCAGAAAGACGCCTTAAACGGCGAAGTACGAGCGAGCCCGAATAAATCCGCGTCAATTTATCACCCGCCCAACCGAGGTTCGTTTTGTGCAAAACATGCTTTTTAATTATTTTCGCTATGTGTTGTTTTGTTGTCGCAAATAAATCCGAACCAAATCGATACTTTGAACTAAATAGGTTTTGCAGCATTATTTTTAATTTGCAATTATAAGTTCCATGTTTGAGCCTTGAGGGCAAAAATGCATTTTGGGTGGGAATAAGATGGATTTGATTGCGCTATACAGCTTCATCATTTTAATCGTTTAACACCCTTTGGTTTTGATGCTACGGCGGTGTAGTGAAGGAAATATTATAAATTCGGCAATGTAAGTATTACAGACGGATTTTGACAGCAAAATACTGTATCAAAAACTATTGTTTTGCATGCATTTTAGAGACGGTACATTGGTCTACACTTTGGTGTTTGTTTCATCGCTTCACGTCCCATAAGGTGTCTGCCAGTCAACTGATGGTTAAACTGTGAAGACGCCCGTCATAAACCATGAAATTTTGCGCTTGTATAAGACCAAGTAACTTTGCCACGTGACCACGCAGCCGCTGGATCGCCACAACAGTGCATACGCTTGGCCGGATCGTTATCTCTTGGCCACATTGTTTGACACCCGGTGGTCATTGCAACCTTTGGTTGCCCATTAGAATACTAAGGTCTCAGTATTGCAACGGTGTTTGGCTAGGTAACTTTTCGTGGACAGAACAGGAGTGCACGTGCGCGACCGTGCAACGTTCTAGCACACGCAGTTCAGTTTGAACCTGTCACATTGCCAAAATATTCTAAGTCTAATTGGTCCAGCCGTTTCTTAAGCTATAGCAGGATACTATATTCTTTTCTGAACACAGCCTGAACCGCAGCACGTGTCACGTGCCATGCTGACCCTCCACGTGGAAAAAAAGCATGTCAATAATCATAATTCATTGCATGGGGCTAATCAGATGGCGAAAGACCGGCTTGTCAGTCAGGATGGGGATTTCAAAAGATAATTAAGCTTCTGACCAGCGCTATGGTCTCTCGGTCCGGGGCCGGTCCGCCTGAACCCAGGCCCCGGCCGGCCACGGCCAGACTATAGCAGCTGGTTCCAGCAAGCTTATATCTTTTTGAATCCCGTCACGTCCGACTGACAAAGGTCTTCGCCATATGATAAGCCCATTTCAATGACATGTTTATTGTCATTTTGTTCTCACGTGAGGAGTCGCATGGCACCGTGAGCACGTGGGGCCGAGTCAGAGTTGCTCGAAAACATTATCCTACAACAATCTGAGAAAACGGCTGTAACTGATTAAGCTGAAAATTTTATAGTGGTTTTGAAGAACACTCCACTAGCAATGCTGCGCAAGGTCAAACTTGGGTCCACACTGCACGTGCGCACGATGCACCCCCGTTCCGTCCACGGGAAATTCCTACAAAACATCGTTGCAAAATACCGGACCTATACTCTCGGCCACCAACGTCGCAAAGACACGGGTCAAACACAGATCGATGTACCGTAGGAACGATCCACCAGGCGGTATGCGATCTTATGTGTCGATCAGAGGCCGTGGTAGCGTCGCCAAATTTTACTGGCTTATAGTCAAGTGCAATCTCATGGTTTATGACCTCTTAACGATTTAAATCATTGCTGCGGCACCTATGGAACGTAAAGCGATGAAATAAACACCGATGTGTAACCAATGTACCGGTCTCTAAAACGCATGTGAAAATTGAGTTTTTAATGCAGATATTTCGCGGTTTAAATCCCACCCGTTACCATATACACATTGTCGATTTAATAATATTATTCTTTAATTACACCGCCGTACGCCGTCAACACGCCAAAGGGTTGCCTACTGCTCGTAAACGATAAAATGATGTTAGCTGTAAAGCGCACAATTCAAATCCATCCCTTAGAACCCTACCCAAAATGTATTTTTGCGCTAGCAAACATGAACTTTATAATTGCAAATGTAAAATAACCGCTGCAAAAACCTAATTTAGTTCACAGTATTGATTTAGTTCGGAATCTATTGGCGACGGCAAAACAACACATAGCTGAAAACTGCTAAACGCATCAAAACTTGAAATCGATTCTTAGTAAGTCTTCCCCTATCCTGCGGACAATGTTCACTGTTCAGTGGACAGTTTTTTACTCCATTTTCGCAGTAAGGTGAAGCTGTCTCGCTGCAGCATTAATGCATTATAGGGGCAATTATATCACCATCTCACGTCATGGAGTCTATTAGGGATTATTTATATATATATATAATATATATAATCAACTATTATATAAAGATAATATATATAGTAATGCACCACTCAACTGATTGTGATCATTCCTATCCCTTGACCAGTGTTCTCATATATTTTAACGTTATTTTTGTAAACACAATCACCTCGTTTAGGCGTTTATTTTTAGGATTTCATGCAGCGTTTCCATATTCTTCGTGTACTCAACTTTATTTTGTCTTAGGTTGTTATGCTAACACCATGGGATTTGCAGTAATGTATTATCAGTGTTTTTGTTTTTAAATTTGACTTATCGTCCATGTGCAATGGGTCTCCCGTCGGCGATATTGGGAGAAAATAGATAATAAACACTAGTAAAGCATGCATGGCAATGTAAGCAGAACGGAGCGAGTTGATTATCCATTTGTGTCCGGCAACTGATAGGATACGAAAGCATCGTTGCTCTTGTGGTCGCACACTAGTAAATAGCAAACACTTACTGCACCTTGTCTGCGTAGGCATTCTTAGTATTTTTTTTATTTGTGATATACTGCACTGCGGAGGTGACATTCGAAGTCAAAGCACGTGAATTTATCCTGCAATCGATATTCAGTTTTTGGTTTCTTTGCGATTGGTGGAGGAGTTTCTTCAGTTGTGTTAAATATTTTAGTAGACTATAACCATGTTGTATTTTACGACCCAAGTTTGCAGTGTATACTTTTTAATAATCAGTGCAGATGAAACGGTAGTTTATCCAGCTGAAACCCACGCCAAGCAAGCAAGCGAGCAAGCCAACGCACGACAAAGTCCGGATTTTGGCCCATCTGTAAGACTACGTTAGTGAGGCCGCTTCGCGGCCTCACTCACTCCGTCTGAATAAATTAAAAAGCGTGCTTTGAAACGAACCTCCGTTGGGCGACGAAACGAACAAAACGAACCTCCGTTGGGCGGGTGATAAATTGACGCGGGTTTATTCGGGCTCGCTCGTCCTTCGCCGTTTAAGGCGTCTAACTGGCTTATATATTATATGACGATAAATTACTAATAACTATATTCCGATAAATAAAGCTTACATCGTGATATTGCTGCATGGCTTTGAACCTTGTATTTAGTTCCGTAGTGGATGTGTACCTGTTACCTATACCTACACATGTCTGTTATTTGATTCCACTACAGTTCTGTATTCTGTACCGAGCCTCCGACTGTCATGTAACTTAACTAACGTCGCTAACTCTGCCTGCTAACGTCGCGTTCCTCGGCCGCAGGTCACTGCTGGTGTAACTGAACTATGCCTGCTAACGTCGCGTTCCTCGGCCGAGGTCATGCTGGTGTAACGTGAACATGCCTGCTAACGTCGCGTTCCCGCGCAGGTCACTGCTGGTGTAATGAATATGCCTGCTAACGCGCGTTCCTCGGTCGCAGGTCACTGCTGGTGAACTGAACTATGCCTGCTAACGGTCGCGTTGCTCGGCCGCAGGTCACTGCTGGGTTAACTGAACTATGCTGCTAACGGTCGCGTTCCTCGGCCGCAGGTCACTGCTGGCTGTAACTGAAACTATGCGCTAACGTCGTGTTCCTCGGCCGCAGTCCACTGCTGAGGTAATTGAACTATTTGCCTGTAACGTCGCGTCTCGGCCGCAAGGTCACTGCTGGTAACTGAACTCTGCCTGCAACGTCGCGTCCTCGGCGCAGTCACTGCTGGTGTAACTGAACTATGCCTGCTAACGTCGCGTTCCTCGGCCGCAGGTCACTGCTGGTGTGTGGACGAGTCAGGTCAGGCCGCGTTCGGCACGGCCGTTCAGCACACGCAGCCCGACTGCTCGGCCAGATCGTCACGAGCCTCTACCGACGGTCAGTCTTCGCCTCGAATGCTGACACGGCGTGTAGAGGAATTCCTGCCCTTATCTCTAGCTTTGGATTTTGCCCGTGTTTTCTGTTATCTTCTGGTGGGCTGTTTTTTGTCTGAAGCTGTGCTTTGCATTATGGAGATGTATTATTCAGTACAACTTTCGTTACGTATTTAAAGTTCGGTTGTTGTTATACCTCTATATCACTAATTTAGTTAAATTTGAATATGTCTTACATATTAGTATATCATTTTACTTACTTCGATATTAAGAACTGTTACAGTCATATATTGGGCAACGAAAAGATAACATTCAGTAAAGAGCAGGCGAGTATTGACATTGACAGTCATAGCCCTTCAAATCTAATAAGCAGCCACATCATGTGCACGGTCAGTAGAATCTGGTTGCATCAGCTCAAGTTCGATTGCAATCGAAGACTGCCGTATTCAATTACTGTTGTGTTACCGGTGCACCGTCGCATTTGGCGTCGGTTGCATACAAAAAGTGTCGAAGTGTCCACATGCCATTCTAATGGCAGTGTGTCTACTGTCAGATACATCCTGTTTGTGCAATGCGTATTGCACACTGCGCAGGTTTGTGTCTTGACAAGCTGGGTGTTTCATGTGTCCAGAAACGCATCATTACCGTTAAATCGTGAATTATTACCGTTAAATCGGCCACTGGAAGCAGATATGTCCATACACGCTGTGTTGTAAAAAGACAGCAATGCCTCCTAGATGAATTTGTGGATGCAATTAAAGTTCAGTTGACACCCAATATATACATATATATATATAGATATATTTAATTATATTTGTTGTTACCCTTTCGTCTGACATGCATGTCTCGTTTCAGTCGTGGCCAGCTCCTCAAGCAGACGGGGGAAGAAGAAGCGAAAGCGAGGTAAGAAGAGACAACGTGTTTGATAGCTATGACAACGCAAGATGCTAAGTTTATTTTCCACATTGTGCAGTTGTTCCTGTACTAGATCTTGTTTTAACAAGTTGTTAAATGTCTTTGACTATTATCGTCCAAGAGCACTTACAAATTGGCACAGAGCTGGTATTTTTCTTGCAACACGTCACCTCCATATCTTGGCTATCTTTTCTTCACCTGTCCTTCCCTTCTGTTCTCCCCAGGCTGCGGCAGCCGGGCGAAGAAAGTGTTCAGGTCCAGCATTATGCAGCTGATCAAACGGGAGTACGAGCGACGACGCAGGAACCGAAACAGTGAGTACGGGCGGTGACAGAGGAACCAAAAGCGACGGAGAAACCGAAACAGTGAGTACTGGCGGCGACAAAGGAACCAAAAGCGACGGAGAAACCGAAACAGTGAGTACTGGCGGTGACAGAGGAACCAAAAGCGACGGAGAAACCGAAACAGTGAGTACTGGCGGCAACAGAGGAACCAAAAGCGACGGAGAAACCGAAACAGTGGGTACTGGCGTTGACAGAGGAACCAAATGCGACGGAGAAACCGAAACAGTGAGTACTGGCGGCGACAGAGGAACCAAAAGCGACGGAGAAACCGAAACAGTTGGGGTACTGGGGCGGTGACAGAAGGAACCAAAAGGCGAACGTTGGAAAAACGAAACAGTAAGTACCTACTGGCGGTACAGAGGACCAAAAGCCGACCGGATAAACGAAAGAGTGGTTACTGGCGGTGACCAGAGGAACGAGCCAAATGCGACGGAAAACCGAAACAGTGAGTACTGGCGGCGACAGAGGAACCAAAAGCGACGGAGAAACCGAAACAGCGAGTTTGATACGGACCAGGGACAGGAGAGTTACGGGCAGAGTCCATACAGTAGTTCCACTGACTCGATTCCGGACCTCGAGCGGAGAACGTCACCAGTCACCAGCCATCAGTCACCAATCACGTGACCAGTCACCCGTCACCGCTACACTGTTATGTCACCAGTGACGGGCGGATGTTTGCATCCTTTAACCGTTTGTCGCTGCGAACATGAGGTGATTGGTCGCCTATAGAGTCGCATTCTGTGACTGATGTAACTCGACATTTTATTGTAAAACTCCTACGCAGTGCGAGACAGCTTCTCACGTATACGGTACACCGCACCTATCTGCGTACGTGGCGTACGTGGCGCTGAATGTGTGAGTTATGACTGAAGCTACGAGGAACGGCTGATATGCAAAATACTCTGTCGACTTCTGGCGCGTACCTGATCTGTTGTCTGCGACATATCCGAGTCACTGCATATGCTCGTCCTTGTCGTCGGCCATTAAGGTCAGCAGTGCGGCCAGTCCAGATTGGGGACTCCTGCAGCAGCGCTGCGCCGCTACAGACTGCAGTGTAGTCAACTCGATCGGAGTTGACCGGCATCGAGACAAACGTCACCAATGTATCTGGTGACCCGCGCGGGGCAGATGTATTATATCGGCCTGGCCAGCTACACCTCTCTGATGGCGGGATGTGCAAATCGCAGCTGTTTGTTTGAGTTGGGCGCTGACGCGATGCGAGCCGGTCGTGTTTGGGATGTCTGTCGGCCGGCGCGGATCGGTCGGAGCGCCGGCAGGGGGCGGGTCTCGGGAGCCGATATCTCGGTCAGAGAGTGAGTCAGGGAGAAGAGAGACACCGCAGTAGGGCAGAATAAGTGATCGGCCGCGGAAAACGGAGAAATTGACTGCGTTTTGGATGTCGAATACTTAGGTTCGTTCGCAGAAACGATGCGCCGTGAGGACTGTGTTCAGGCTAGTTTGAGACATGCTGATAATCCGATGTGGGAACTGGGAAATCACCAGCAAATCGCGCCGAGTGATTCAACAGCTCATCAGATAGCTGAGGAGTTGGCTAAAGATGGTGAAACAAACACTTGTAAGCTCGTTAGATGGGTCGATTTTTCCTTGTAGGAGGTGGCAGATGCCAAACGATATAGCGGTAAGGCGGTGTAGTTTGTCGAAAATTAAAACAAACACTGATGCGATCCTGTCCCGCTTGGTCAGTCTAGACATCTGATGCATGGATTCAGGTGGGCGATCAGGTGATAGGTTTCCCTCATGCCATTAGTCTTGCATTTATCTGACTCTAGCAACCGCGATCTATCCAATCAAACACCTTAAATTAAGAAGTATCAGCTAGAAAAGGACACCTCTCTGCCTTATAACAGTGCGGTAGACAGGAGGCGCCTGTCGGACGCACGGGGCCGGTCGATTTTTGGGCCGTTTCGGTAGCGGTGGCCCAAGTGGCCGGCGACGGAGCGGGCGAATACGAGCGGGTGAACACGATGCCGACACCGCCAGCGGCCCACCGGCTGACCAGTGACCACACGTCGGCAGGGAAACCCGTGCCGCCCGCTCCTCCGACCGCCAGTCACGACGGCCACCACTGTCGCCGCACATCCGGGATGTTGACAGTTGCGTCATGAACGTGCATACATAATCAGATAAACAGTGTGTCGCTACGGCGCGCTGGTGCCGCCGGCGGCGGCGGAGGCTGAGGCGGCGATCTGGCGGCGCGCTTCACGGCACACCAGCGCCAGGTGTTCCGATCAGCGCGGCCACTGAGGAGGCCAGGTGGGCCCGGTCAGCGCCGCGCCGCTACGCCGGCTCCGGAGGACGGGCTCCCGCTCCGGGAGGAGTGGGGGAGTGGGACGGGGGTGCCTCCAGTGGAGAAACGTGCATATGCTCACATTCATGTCGCATCCAGCTCTCTGGAACTATAAGTTCGTTTAATCGAGTCTCGTGTTTCATCTGATATGTGTTATGTATTTATTGTCTTCTAAACACATCAAGTGTTTTTAGCGTAAGGTGCGAGCGTTTAACGCATTGCGTGTACAGACTTCTGATTCAGTTTCGCGTTTTACAACAATACGCAAGTTCTGAACTGTTTGCAGGCTTTGTCCATCTCGCCAGTTGTTGACTCTTGGCCGGGACGGCAGCGCTGCACTGGCGGCGGTGGTGACCGACTGAGGGGGTTGATAGGGAGGCCAGGGAGACCCCAGCCGCTGCTGTGACCTCAGTCCAGTCGTCAGTCGTGCTGTGCCGCCGTCCACAGATCGCGGACGGTCCGCTGCTGACAATCTGGAGACCCTGGCGGCCGAGTGGAAGTTTAAACGGCTGGATAGGAACAAGGATGGACAAGTTTCTCGACGGGAAATTCGGAAACTGCGAAAGTGAGTACAAACAAGATCAGCATTTTACGCGCTTGGTTAGCATGTAAGCACTTATGTAAGAACTCTCCTGGGGACATGCGATTTACTGGACATAAATCGTGTCACTTGGCAATTGTCGATTTCCAGTGCGTATTTCGTATGAACGTTTGAAATGGTTTAAGTGTGGCTAGGCGAGCGCCTCGGTTTACTGGTACGTAAATGTCAATGCATGCTATGCATGTATGGTAGTTGCCTGTGTGTAGCGACGCGCTGCGGCGCTGAACTCATTTGGCGCCTCGTAGTTTGTCGTTCTGATTAAATCAGTCAGTTGGTTTGGCGCGGGACTTGATTTTATTAAATTTCACAAACACCAATGCCGCTAAACGACAAATCTTGTGACGTGTGGACCATGACGAATGTCAGTGATTTGTATTTTCGGGTCCTATGCGACAGTAACAGCTTATCGTGTGTGGCCAACGCCGAGCCTGGCAAATATCAGAAACAAGTGCCGTGTTCGGCACTTATCTCGTTTGCCAGGTGCTGTGTATGACAAATGTCGGGCTCAGCAGGTGCCTCGCGTATCAGGTGTCACCTGCGGCCTTTGTCACGTACAGGTGACAGGGTGACCTCTGTCAGCTAGTGTGACCTTTGTCAGGTGACATATGTGACCTTTGTCAGGTGACTATGTGACCTGTGTCAGGTGAGCGTTATTGTGACCTGTTCTATGGTGAACGTATGTGACCTTTGTGTTGTTCATGAGGTGACTTATGGTGAACTTTGTGTCGAGGTGGAGCAGTATGTGAAGCTGGTGGTGCAGGTGACATTATGTGGACCATGTGTCAGGTGACATATGTGACCTGTGTCAGGTGACATATGTGACCTGTGTCAGGTGACATGTGTGACCTAGGTATGTCAAGTGATAAATGTGATCCATGTAAAGTGACCGTGTGACATGTGGAAGTTTACCGTGTTGCCTATGTCGGTTTGCCGTGTGACCTGTGTCAGCTAACCGTGTGACCTGTGTCAGGCGCCAGATGTGACCGTGTCTGCGTGTTGACCGCAGGAAGGCGCGTCGCCACCTGAAGCCGTCGTCGTGCTCGCGTCGCTTCTACCACTACTGTGACACCGACTCGAACCGGCGCCTGAGCAAGCCCGAGTGGCTGATGTGCGTCGGCGTCAACCGGGATGACAGTGAGTTGACAGCCCCTGCAGCCGACACTCAGCTGACCGGAACAGCAGTCAGTACACCGCTGACTGGTCAGACGCACTGCTGTGACCCAGTCCCCCGCACACGTCACACGGCCAGGCCCAGACCAAACGGTGGAAAAACGCACAGACGGCTGCCGCCGAAATTGAGAACATGTGTAACGAAAACAACACGGAGTTGATATGTTTGTGTGGACTAAATTGGCTAGCGATGTTGAAACGCTTTTCGGGTACTTCCAATGATTCACGAGTAAGAGTGAAAATATTGCGGCAGTTAATTGTCGTTTTACACCGTTGTCTGAGCCGTTGCCCCCCACCCCCACCTACACTTCCTCCCTGACCCCTCCCCTCTTCAGCGCTCCAGCGCTCCATAACCAGCCTGTGGCAGTCGCGACCCGGGGTGAAAAGCTCATCGCTCTTCTGACGAGCTCCGTCACTGCGTGGTCCGAACCGAGCAGGGAAGTTTGTTGTTTTTGACGAGCGCAACTTTGTAGCGTTACTGTCAGAACATCATGCCAACATGAGCATGTACACATGTTTCTGAAGGCGGCATCAGAATCGCATGAGTCATGCCATGTAGTATGCCGCGCTAGATGAATCCCTCCACTGGTTCGCTTAAATATGCCGTTAAATCTGCCGTAAAGTATGCCGTCTGCCGGCCGCATGCTGCTTTGAGTACCGGTTATATGCTGGGGCGTGTCGATACCGATATTTACGATGACACCGAACTGACGCCCCTCGCGCGCTCCGTCCCATAACAAACGCCACCATCGGAATATCTGCAGACGTACTGAGGCTCTACTACCGGCACGACATTTTGATGACGCCGAATTAACTGTCTGGGGCGGGAAAGCCGCATGCTTTCATTACTGGCCTTGGATTTGTAGGCGTGATTATGTACGGCGCGCGAGCAGGGGAACTTCCCGACGGCTAAATGGAAAGGGATTGCCTTGAAGTTCATAGTTCATAGTTCGTGTATTCATGTTAATCCGATTACGCGGTTTTTCATTAACGTCATGTCGTATTATAAAAAAGTCGATGTCCCAGCCTGTTGGTGACCATCCACCCGCCCCCGTGCGACACGTTTCGGAGGCGGTGTCACGGGTTGCACAGTGCACATGTCAAGGAATGAATCAGTCGATTAGGAGCTAACGCTGGAGCGGCTGGAGAGGGGACCGATGGGCCAAGTTTTTGCGCGCCTTTCCTACCTTGCATCATCTACACACTGCACATGTCAAATAACTCCGTGTTTGCTGTGATCTTTGTTGTGAATATAATCTGATTGTTGTGTGTGCTGGATCCCGTTAATTCATGATCATGTACGAACTAAACTAATTGCCATCAGAAGTGCGTGGCATCGTGTTTGTGTGCTCGCCCTTCTCCTGCCCCGGTCCCACTCCTGGTCCGCCGCGTGGCTTGCCGCTTGCCGTGCTGCATGGTTGCCTGTTGCTCCCGATCCTGTCACGGGAGGCACCCTAACGGGGCGTGTATGTTGCATGTCGGTCCCGAGAGAGCGCCAAGTTAAACTGCATCACCGCCGCCGTCGGCCGCTCAACTGTACCGGCCCCGTCCGCTGCGTGTCCCGTGTCCAAACCCGCATCTTGTGAATAGCCCGGCCGGGCCGACAGCCTTGCGGCCTGCATGCCGCCTCCCGCCGCTGGAGGCTCGGTAAGTGCTGCCACCTGCCGATCCGCTCCGTCCCTCCTAGTTCCGCCGCCGGCCGCCAGGGTGTCTGCCGCCTCATTGATGCAGTCTCTTTCCGTGTGTTTCTTGCGCTGAACGAGGAGCGCGAGAGCCCGGACGGAGGCGACCCGGCAGCCACCACAGGTCAGTCGCTCGCAGATCGGGCCGGACGCGGCCGTCTAGGTAAGGCCGCGCACTGCGGACCGACCAACCGTGACGCGCGGATGCACGACTGCAGCGCAGCGGCGCCTCGGATCGCAGCGACGTCCGTGGGGCTTTCTTTCTGCAAAGTTTGCCGGCCCTGTTAAGTCATTAAATGTGCTTGATTACGGGCCGTCTTTTGCATTATAAGACTTAACTTATCGGAATTAAATTGTCTGTCAATAGAATGCCAAATCAAGGCCTATATGCTAATCAATTTGCGCTGTCGGGGGCATTGCTAGGCGCATCATACCTGGGTGGCATTGCCAGGTGCGGGTAACTATAGAGAACAAGGAGTACGCGTGCATTAATACGTCTGCTCTTAACTCACATTCACCTTAAAGTCCACCCACCCTGTGCCTGGTGACGCCTCAGACTGATAGGTGGATATATTTACAAAGCTTTTCACCCATATTCATACTGTACCATTGTCTTGCATATATGCATCCGCTTTTGTGACATCAGAACGGTGGGGCTATTGCCTCTCATTGCTGTGTCCATGTGCCAGCGCAGTTGTCGGTTTGGTATTTAACTTGGGTGTAAGAATAGCCCTGTCTTTTGTGATTCATGTGTGGTCCCGTTATTGGGAGGTGCTTGTCTGCGCTGTCTTGGCTTGGCTGCGCCGGCGGGGCGCTCTTTGACGTTCCTGGTCTCCTGTTGGCGACGCTTGCTGTGTCCTGTTGATCTCTCACCCCTCCTTTCTCTCTATAGTTCTGCTCCTCTCTCTCTCTGTCCGTCCTTTATGCGGAGTCTGTGGTCGGTGGCGGCAGGTTGGCGCCACCGTCCCCTGCCTGCTGCCGCCCCGCTGCCCGGCCGCCCGCCCTGACCCGGCTTGTATGTGTGTGTGTGTGCCTCCTAGACGCTCAGATGGAGTCCGCCTTCGAGATGCTGGCCAGCAACACTGACGAAAAGTCAGCCGATGGTGAGATTTCCCCGCCACCTACCGGCCGTTCCTTGTACTATCGAGCGGGCAGTGCTGCTACGCTGAAAAATGGGCTACGCTAAGCAGAAGCAGATGTGCTTGATGCCATTATATCTAGCTAGTCTCTCCGCCGACTGGGCTCTTCTTTCGATATGTGAGCATAGTGCATAGTGTTTCTTGCTTATAACTGATAAGAGAGTCTCTTGGTCTTCCGTCTGGGGCTTCCAACTCGTCTGGGGCTTCTGACTGGAGCTTGCTTTTGGAGGCTTCAGGTCGTGCTGATGTTTGGCGGGATTAACGCTGTGCGGCCGGGCCGGCTCGGCTGCTGCGCCCGCGGCGGTGACCTGACCCGGTGACCTGACTCGCGCCGTGCCCGGTCACCTCCCCAGAGCAGAACAGCTGCGAGACCGACAGGCGACAGGCGCTGGACAACCAGCGGATGGCAGAGCAGGAGGGCAAGCTCACCAACAGCTTCTTCATCCCGTCCTGCACGCCCGACCACAAGTACAGCCGCATCCAGTGCCACAACACCACCGGTCAGTACAGCTGCATCCAGCGTCACGACACCACCCCGCCGGCCAGTTGCGGGCGGCAGTGGTTCACTGTCAGGAAGTCGAGGATAGACTTTCGTAGGAAACTTTGCATTTATATGTGGTATAACCATGCTTGCTTTATCGCAGTCCTTGCTTAAGGGGGTACAGGAGTTCAATATGTATTTACCGATATATTTTCGGCGTCGTCCGTACGTCGTCCGTATGTCCCACTATACCCTTTTAGCTTCAAATTAAAATAAGTCGAATTCAAATCAAAATAAGTCAAATTCAAATTAAAATAAGTCAAATTCAAATTAAAATAAGTCACGTAAATTGTTCAAAGCTGCTGCGAGGTACATGATTCTTGTTAAGAATATCATTTGAAGAGAGTGACCTTAACATCGTTTTAAAGAAAAATCAAAGTATAACTGACTTATGTATTGACTAGAGGCCTATATTAAAATAAGTCGAATTGTCGACTTATTTTACTTATTTCTTACTTACTTACTTATTTCGACTTATTTTACCACATACACATTAAAGTCAGTTATACTTTGATTTTTCTTTAAAACGAGGTTAAGGTCACTCTCTTCAAATGATATTCTTAAAATAAGTCAAGTTCAAATTAAATTAAGTTGAATTAAAATTAAAATAAGTCAAATTCAAATTAAAGTAAATCAAGTTCAAATTCAAATAATAGTAAATACAATAAAAATAAGCAAAATTAAAATCAAAACAACATCAAAGCGTGGTTGATGTTCAATTACGATAACATTGAAGCTGATGCGCTTAGTATTTGCTTTCCGACTATATCCCGGTGTTCTTGATTGGAGATATTTATGGCGAATTTTGAGAGCACTTAATGGGAATGTATTTTAGGAAAAATTAGTTTGGTTGGCAACATGCATAAAGAATTGGTATGGCAAGTTCGTGGAACTGTTTGTATTTTCGAATACGACCTCTGTTGCTTTTCTTCCGGAAAGTGGATAGTGGTATTTGGTTTCGTATTATGTAAATATGAATCTGGGACTACCTATATTTTCTTCCAGTACATCATTTCAAGAAACATAAAAATTAACTTAAGAATATATCTCCTTTATTCATGAGGGCACTCTTTTCGTATTTAGCTTCGGTCTGTTCGAGGCTTTAGTCAATTCCGGTATTGTAAATGATTGTTCAAGCTTAGTGAACTCGAGCGGGAAGGTCAAGGCATGGCCATTTTACTGTATGTTTGTGTGGCATTCGCATAAGCTATGTATTTGTGTCCCTGTAGTGGCAGTCTTGTTCGTGATTTTATTAGGTATCGAAAAAACATACTCGTCTCTGACATGTAAGATAAAGCAGAGTTGCTTGGTCGTGTTAACGTTTTTCCAGACTGCCATTTTCATCTTGGTTTCCGATACATTATCTTCGCTGTCCTAAGTCAATCGTTCATCAGTGTCTCATATTGCCCTAAACATCTCCAATTAATATCACCGACAGAGTCAAAAAAGCAAATACTAAGTTCATCAGCATCGATGTTATCGTAACTTTCCAGTTACCACGCTTTAATGACGTTTTAATTTGAATTTGACGTATTTGAATTTGTCTTGTTTTAATTTGAATTTGACTTATTTGAATTTGAATTTGACTTATTTTCATTTGAATTTGTCTTATTTTAATTTTAATTTGACTTATTTTAATTTTGAAGTTAATAAGGTGTAGTCCCGCGGAGTTTACCTCAACGCGCATTTTTCCAATCATCGTGTTTATGTCTTAGAAATTGACGGATCGCGCTGACCGAGTATTTATGTCTTGGCTTGCGCTTCGAAGCGCAGTACGCCGAAGATGATGGTCCGAGGAACGCATCTACCGTCTCAAGGGACCTTTGATTTATGGAAAATAGTTTCCGCTCCGCTAGCTTCTCTTCTATTTTTGTAGTTCCTGCTTTAATCGACGGTTTCGTTAGGCCGGTAATCTCACAAAACACTTTGCTTGTTGTACCAAACAATATCTCTAATTCATCAAGCAAATTACTTGGACTTAAATAAATTTTCCCCATTTCCGAGTGAACCGCATTCTATCATTGTTGGCTAATTAACAGCACGTTTGTACTTTGTGTCTGGGCGCCATTAGCTGTCCATAACTCAGAGCACCCAACTGCTGTCCATATATCAGGACAGTGTGTAGACGCCAGCTCAGCGTCATGAGAAAGGCCCGTTTCTCCATTTTTCTGAACTTGGAGGCTATGTTCCGTAAAAACCCCGACTGTAAAGAATGACTTTGTGTAGTCTGCGGGTGCAAATGACCGAGTCTGACGAGCATACAAAATAGACTGATACTTGACTTTACGAACAACGGGCTGAACGTGAAAGTGATGCGACACAAATTGTCAACACAAATTGTAAGGCGGAACCTCAAAACTCCCAAACATGCGAAATTTCTGCAGTAATTTAGGTAAAGAAAATTGGTACGTTTCCAAAATTAAACTAAAAACATTGTAAAACCTCCTACAAAAGTATGTGAGTATTCAGGTTGCAACTCTGCCACCGATACCATCGTCATCAAGGCCATGGATAACCCCAAAACACTTTAAACACGTTATACAAAAGGCGGCAGTACTTAAGATTGAGATTTTATCCTAGTTACCCATATACGCACACGCAGTGATGCAAGGTACCTCTTTAATATATGACCCGAGAGTCTCGGTCCCCGACCGACGTCCTAGATCATATCTGTACAGGATATACGACTGAGTCCAGACCATGCCAAAACAGGATATACGACTGACTCAAGACCATATCTGTACAGGATATACGACTGGCGATACATCAACTTTCCACATCATAATATTTGCGCACATTGGCATGTACGAAAATTGTTTGTGTAGAACAGCGGTGTCAATTTATGAAAATGATTGGGGGCCCTAATAATGCTAACTCTTTCATTAGATTTTAACCCATTCTTACCATGCAACGCCATAGGCCTTAATTAAAAAATAGAATATTGGAGGGGGCCCGCCCCCCCCCCCAATAGCTTACAAATCGACACTAGTGGGTGTAAAAACACGTATACAATTGCGCAAAAAATTGATGGTTTACGCATTAATCAATTTGTTCCGCCGCTGGCGTAAACTTTGTTTCGCGAACTTAGGTCGTGGAACCACTTTTCTGACAGCGCCAGCTCCCGTCCACCACTCCGACCACCGGCTGCCGGTCTGACTGGCGCTGATGTGTTTCCTGCTGATGTGACTCCCGCTGATCTGCTGATGTGTCTCCCACCGTCAGGCTACTGCTGGTGTGCCGACCCTGAGACGGGCGAGACGTACCCTCAGGCGCACGTTAAGGACAGCGTTCCCGACTGCTCCAACGTCCGGCCGGGCACAAAGGCGCGCAGTCGCAAACAGCGGGGCCACGGCCGGCTGCCGAAAGGTCGGTGTCTGCTCTTCCTCCCTTAGGTGTCCGCTCCTCCTCCCTTAGGTGTCCGCTGCTCCTTCCTTAGGGGTCCGCTCCTCCTCCCTTAGGTGTCCGCTGCTCCTTCCTTAGGGGTCCGCTCCTCCTCCCTTAGGTGTCCGCTCCTCCTTCCTTGGGGTCCGCTCCTCCTCCTTAGGGGTCCGCTTCCTTCTCCCTTAGGGGTCCGCTCCTTCTCCTTAGTGATCCGCTTCCTCCTCCCTTGGGTCCGCCTCCTCCTCCCTTAGGTGTCCGCTCCTCCTCCCTTAGATGTCCGTCCTACTCCCTTAGGTGTCCGCTCCTCCTCCCTTAGGGGGTCCCGCTCCTCCTCCTTAGGGGTCCCTCCTCCTCCCTTAGGGGTCCGCCTCCTTCTCCCTTTAGGTGTCCTCTCTTCCTTCCCTTAGAGGTCCGCTCCTTCTCCCTTAGGGTCCGCTCCTCCTCCCTTAGGGGTCCACTCCTCCTCCCTTCTAGGTGCCGCTCCTTTCCTCCCTTAGGTGTCCGCTCCTCACTCCCTTAGGTGTTCCGCTCCTCCTCCTTAGGTGTCAGCTCCTCCTCCCTTAGATTGACGCTCCTCCTCCCTTAGGTGTCCCGCTTCCTCCTCCTTAGATGTCCGCTCGCTCCTCCCTTAGGGTCCGCTCCTCCTCCCTTAGGTGTCCGCTCCTCCTCCCTTAGGGGTCCGCTCCTCCTCCCTTAGGGGTCCGCTCCTTCTCCACTTTAGGTGGTCCGCTCCTTCTCCCTTAGGTTGTCCGCTCCTCCTTCCCTTAGGTGTCCGCTCCTCCTCCCTAGCATGTCCGCTCCTCCTTCCTTAGGTGTTCCGCTCGACCTCTCCCTTAGCCGTGTCCGCTCCTCCTCCCTTAGGGGTCCGCTCCTCCTCCCTTAGGGGTCCGCTCCTCCTCCCTTTGGGGTTCCGCTCATTTCTCCCTAGGGGTCCGCTCCTCCTCCCTTTAGGGGTCCGCTCCTCCTCCCTTAGGGGCGTCCGCTCCTCCTCCCATTAGGGTTTCCGGCTTTCCTCCTCCCTTAGGGTCCGCTCCTCCTCCCTTAGGGGTCCGCTCCTTCTCCTAGGGGTCCGCTCCTCCTTCCTTGGGATCCGCTTCCTTTCCTCCCTTAGGGCCGCTCCTCCTACCCTAGGGGTCCGCCTCCTTCTCCTTAGGTGTCCGCTCCTCCTCCCTTAGGGGTCCGCTCCTTCTCCCTTGGAGTCCGCTCCTCCTCCCTTGGTGGTCCGCTCCTCCTCCCTAGGTGTCCGCTTCCTTCCTCCCTTAGGTGTCCGCTCCTCCTTCCTTAGATGTCCGCTTCCTCCTCCCTTAGGTGTCCGCTCCTCCTCCCTTAGATGTCCGCTCCTCCTCCCTTAATAGGGTCCGCTCCCCTCCCTTAGCGTGTCCGCTCCTCCTCCCTTAGGGGTCCGCCTTCTCCCTTAGATGTCCCGCCTCCTTCTCCTTAGGTTCCGCTCCTCTCCCTTAGATGTCCGCTTCCTCCTCCTAGGTGTACCGCTCCTCCTCCCTTAGAATGTCCAGCTCCTCCTCCCTTAGGGGTCCGCTCCTTCATCCCTTAGGGGTCCGCTCCTTCTCCCTTAGGTGTCCGCTCTCCTCCCTTAGAGTGTCCGCTCCTCCTCCCTTAAGGGGTCCGGCTCCCCTCCCTTAGGGATCCGCTCCTCCTCCCTAGGGGTCCCTCCTCCTACCCTAGGGTGTCCGCCCTTCCTCCCTTTAGGATCCGCTCCTCCTCCCTTCAGGGGTCCGCTCCCCTCCTTAGGTGTTCCGCTCCTTCCTCCCTTAGGTGTCCGCTCCTCCTCCCTTAGGGGTCCGCTCCTCCTCCCTTAGGTGTCCGCTCCTCCTCCCTTAGGTGTCCACTCCTCCTCCCTTAGGGGTCCGCTCCTCCTTCCTTGGGGGTGCATACCGAGGGAGAACCCAGGCGGGCGGCGAAGAGGCGAGCCTCGGGGCCGCAGTGTCTGTGTCTCTCTCAGGGATTCTGTTTAGTTGGGCGCTGGCGGAGTGTTAGATCTTGCGGTGTTTTTTGCTCAGTTATGACTGGTGTGTGAGTTTGGTATGTCTGTACTAATGAGTCTGCTCTAATGAGTACCTTCAGAGTTAGCTATATCAGTCCCTCTCGCGCAAATGTGGACTTATTGTCCGCTCCCCTGATGGCGATGATTACTTCTCAAACTCGTGGAGATTTAGTGCTTGTGTTTCTGTAGCTCTGGCGCCAAAACCTGCACTACCCACCACCCTAACACCTCCCCTACTCCCTAACCTCACCCACCCCTCCAAAACCCCCTTTCTCCCAAAACCCCTAAACCCTCTCCCACCTTCACTCTCACCACCCCCCCCCCCGCCCTTTCCCCTCCCTCTCCTTCCCCAACCCTAAAACAACCCCCCCCCCCCCACTCCCCCCCCCCCTCATCTCCTAACCACTCCATACCCCCCCCAACCCCTCAAACCCTCCCTAAACCTTCCCTCCCCTCCTCCCCTCCCTCCACTCCCCCCCCCTCACCTCTCTACACCCCTCCACACCTCACCTCCCCCCAAACCAAACCCTCCTTTTCCCCACACCTAACCCCACCCCAACTTCCCACCCCAACCCCCCCCACCCCCCTTAAACTATCGCCCCTGGCATGTGTTGGCGTCTGTTATGTGTAAACTACCTCCATAGCAGTCTTCGCTGCAGATTTGTGTCTTGGCTGCACTGTGGCCGCGACCGCTGCTGGCTTTTTGCCGACTTCCACCTGCTCTTACAGAAGCCACTAAGGTGCCGACCCTAGCTCCACTGCTTGCCGACTTGCCAACTGCGTCGAGAGCTTGAACCGAATCTTTCCAAGTCCGGCAATCGCTGCTGAGCTGCCCTCCGTCACTCAACCCCGTTCAGCTAAAGACTCACTTGCCCCGGATATGCTCCACGCGCCATGCCGCGCGAATGAACGATATTTGCTGACCCCAGGGCCATCGCCCCACGCTCCCGCTGCCCATCTGCTGTCCCAGCCCCTGCTGTCCCAGCCCCTGTGACTGCTGACCCAGCGCCTGCTGACTGACTGTGACCCACCTGCCTCGTGTAACTGCTGGCCCCAGCTCCTGACGGATGATTAAGAATATGCTCGGATGAGCACGAAAAATGTCCTCATGGCTGCTGTAATGCTGTCTGCCACCCGCCCTCCCTGCTGACCCGTTGCCAGTCTCACGCCGCTGACCGCTGATAAGACCCCAGCGCCTGCTGACTGCTGACTTCAATCCCGCCATGCTTGAGCCAGGCCTTTGTCCGATATGGAACGCCCAACCGTCTCGATATGCGCTAAGACAGCCTCGTTCACTCCGCGCCTGCTGACTGCTGTCCTCAAAGCTCTGCGCATCGAACTGCACTCAGCCTCCGATGAGGATCTCCATGCCGAAATGCGGCCGCCCTCTGCTGAGCTGCTGTCCACCAGCCCCTTGCTCCCGTTGAACCAGCTTCAGAACGCCCGCCTGTAAGTAGCAAACCTCGCCTGCACGCACTGACCGATTTCTCGGGCAACTGCCACCTTCCGCTGACTGCAAACCCCTGCTAGACGCCCTGGTCTTACCAGCCCCTAGCTTGGACTTGAGCCTTCCTTCACCGCTATGACGCACAGTGTTCCGACATCGTGGCTGTGCTCGCGCTCACGGTCCTCACCGTCGACCTTGATTGCGTACACTGCCCCGCTCGACCTTGTGCAAGCGATCTTTGCATGGCGAGTACTGCCTCCAGCGCGCCTGCTTGACTGCTGAGACACCAGCCACCTGCTGACTGCTCCGCTTCACCTTCCACCCCGCATATCGCTCGCAATCGGACTGGACGCGGAACTTCCAGTGGCAATCGCCCTGCTCCGACTTGCTGACCCGTAAGCAGCGCCTCCTGGACTTTAGAGAGCAACTTGCCCTGTCTAACTGAGCCCCTGTTCTGCCACTCAAGCCGGCATGCCCGGCCTCGACTGCTGACCCAGCCCGCCTTGCGTAACCCTGCTTGACCCAGGCGCCCTTCCGGCTGATTGTGCTCACGACATTTACGCACTGCATAGCTGAGCTGGCTGGAGCATCCAAGGGAACAACCCTGCTTCGACTGCTGACCCCGTCTCACCGCTCACCTGACCTTCGACTTGGCCTGCCACTGCCCTCGCATCAGACCCGCACATTTTCTGATGACTGGCCGTCGAACTGCCCCTCCAGCCCCTGCTGACTCGTTACCTAAGCCCCTGCTGACTGCCTCGTTACTTAAGCCTCGCTCCTAGCTTTGAGCACTAACGGCTCGACTGACTGCACTTCCCATGGGCACTATGACTGCTGTCCCCTACCCGCCCTGCTGAGCATGCCTTACCTTAGCCCCTGCTGACTGCTGACTCAGATCCTCACATGACGTCTGCGACTGTCTTAGACAACCTCGCACCTCCCGGCTGATCTGCTGTTCGACTCTAGCAGGCCCGTAGCTTTTTGACCCCATGGACCTAGTCCTCTCCGCTGACTGCTAAACCCAGTTCCGTGCTGCGATCTACCTGAGCACTGATCCCGCAAAGCTTGCGACAAGCGCTGATTCTGCTTGACCCTCTCTTGCCGCATGTCCTAACCGGATATGACCACATGCGCACAATGCCCATCGCGCTTTCACCTTACACTTTAGAACTGGTCGCGAGACAAACTCGCAGTACCTCCTGAGTTGCTATCGGAATTATCCCATCGGCGTGAATCCCCTGCTGGCCATTCTCGTCTCACCCTTACCATCGAATCGACAAACAGTCGCTTCCGAGAGCGGGTCGAGTACGTGCCCATCGTGAAAAAACGCCCCTCAAGTACCACCGTTCACCCTAGACTCGAATGTCTGAACGAAACGACCTGACGCCCTCGCATGGTAGCGAATTCTCCCATGGCAAATTGCCCCTCTTCCCGTTAAGCCGTGTCGGAGCTGAGAGAGATGCACTGCATTGGCTCGCCAAAATTCTTATCCGGATTGACCGCACACACTTGTTTCCCCATGGCTCACATAGCTGCTGAGTCGGACTCCAACTTGACAAGTCCGTTATCTCGAGCATTTAACATCCTCGATTGCAAAATGCACTGTCGACGCGATTCACGAAATGTTCACCAGGATGCCATGACCAGGAATGTAAGTACCTCACGTACTTGCACGCACGTACACTACCATAAGTCTATGGTCCTAGAACATCAGGCCCTCGACACCTGACGGAGTTCACCTCAATAGTAGCGACAATATTGCTCCCTTGTACACTTCAGGGATAGTCACACGGGGGCACCGAGATTCACACGGAGCGGCTGGTAGTAGAGTTCGATCTAGGACACTGCACCTATCGATGGCGAAGTCATTTGCGGCGCATGGAGCCCGGTGTTGGCACATCTTTCATATGACCTCATTCTAATCGACATGTCTTACCACTAGGCCTGCCGAAGAGCTCTGAACTTCTTTCTGATGAACTGAAAGTCAGTGCCTATGGATGGGCCCTCTCCGCAATCGAACGCTGCAAAGTGCTTTGGCAGGCTCTTTCGAAACGGCGTATAAACCCTCGATGTTGGCACCTGAGTCCTGTCGTATGTATCGGATGCCCAATGAATTGCCCTCGCCCGTTCATAACCTTGCCTATTGCTAAACAGGCGCTTCCTCGATCGAAATTAGATGAATATATCCCATGGACATAATTTCCGCTCCTCTCTCTGAGTGCTGGCAGCCCTCACTGGTTAGCGGTCTTGATATGATATGCCATTGCGAGTTTCGAAACCTGCTCGGTGAGTTCCGGAAATGAATGGAACATTCCCGATATCTATGCGACAATAGGGAGCCTGAGCTCAGACAACTGATGTCGCGTTAACCCGTTTCACCAGACTTCCGCTGGACACAAACGGCCTAGGAAAACGCTACGATCGTCCCATACCTTCCGTACGGATGACCTAGGTTGCTATTGGCGGAATGATGAAGCTTCTCAGCGCAATCGGATGTCCAACGGCCAGTACAGAGATCGGTAGGTTAGCAGTTACACTCGGGTTTACGAGCGGAGGAACTAGACTATGCGAATAGATGTACTACGATTTCCAAGGATATTGCCTCCTCTTGAGTCCCTGTTACACTACATACTATCCCAGTTATTTGATCTTTGAATTATACTTAATCAAGAAATGTACAACACGGTCGTATAGCGCGCATTGACAGCCTCTTCGGTATGAACTGATTATTAATTAAATGTCTCCTCATTATAGATGTCTCTACTCCACGAGAATTTCCATACATTACGCTGATAGCATCACTAGCTTGATGAAGCCGTATTTAAATGTCCTTCAATGAGAGCATGAGCCCACTGCAACCTAAATCTAGGCTAAGGCGGGTTTTGGGACATCTCTCTGATCGATAAGTAACATACGCGCATCTATGACCCGGATCTTCCTCGAGAGTTCACTGCTGACGTTTCTGATAGCGCGACGGTCACACGGTCATGGCTCTTTCCGTGTTCCATCAGCTCGCGATTAGAGCAAACTTACTTCCGCGTTCACTCCGATGACGATTTCCGCCATATAAGCGAAATCGCCGGCACCTGTCCTTCACTGTGAATCTTCACTTGTCTACACCCACCTGTCTAAGCTCTTGGTCCAGGCAGGAGCCGCCGGCTGAGGATCCTCTGTTGGACCTGCGGGCACTTCGGAAACTCCTTGCTCGCCGGCTAGTTCCAAGAATTGCCCGATCCGATAACGGTAGGGCTTCAGGGATCCTCATGACGTCAGCCCATACACGATGAACTCGATTTATCCATATGGTAGTCGGCTCTCCGGTCCTGACTCCGCAAACTCGTCTTTGCGTCCAATCAACCACGTGGTTTTATTGACCTAAGTATACCACATAACGAATGTCGACAACTGCACTTCTGTGGAATGACGTAGTTTTGATCCAATTTGAGCATGTCAACTTCAAAACTAGGAACAACCACGTTTTTGCTGTACCTCGTGTATATTACCGATTGATATGCCTCTCCGATGATGATATTCTCCTCTGGCATTCCATTCTAAACATGCTCTGTAGTCTCATGTGCCATGCGTGTAATGCACGTTCATACCTGCCGTTGAAGCACCACTACCGGAGCATTCCAGAATGTGAATACCGACAATCTTCCCTGGGGAATTAGCCTCGTCACTAGACTCGATTAGAACTGCCCTCGATGAACCTTTCCCATGGCAATGCCCTCCCGTTTACTAAGACTCGATCCACCTCTTCGATGCACGAATTTCCATGGCAATACAGTCCCACTATCGATTTTGCCTTGAAAAGTGACAAAGAGATTGCCAAGTGTTCTAGCCTATTTAGTCAATATCCACTGCGATGTGCCATCTCTTTCAGACTCTCCGAGGTCGATTCGAAATTTCGCCACCTTGGGACGTATGATAAGCCAAACTATCTGCCCTTAATGATTGTTTTCCAACTGCCTGCATGAATAGTCCGTTATCAATTTTTTAATAGCATCATTGCCTCGAAATTAGAGCCAGTCACAGCTTCTTTTGATCTGACGTGTTCGCATTGGGCACTCGCCAGTTGGCAATAAGTCGTCTTAGCAACGTGCCCCGCTGAGACCACCGAGTGGCTGCTGTATGTAATGACAGGCCTGTATCTGCCTCCGGATGGACGAGATTTCCCCGTCGCCCTATTGTATTGTCACTCCTCCCGTGACATCTGTGAGAATCTTGGCTGTCAATTAGCAAATAACTTAATCCGTAAATCAAAATTGTGCGGAAAACTTCAGCTCTCACCAAAAATGAGCGAAACTGGCCCCGACGTGTATTAAGCTTGCATCGTAAGTTGAAGCGTAACACAAAACGATCGTTAGGATGTTAGTCCCATTAGTGCAATTCCGAGCCATCTTTAAACATAATCATGGTCCGTTCACTCTCGATTCCTGGCTCGATGACGCGTTCCCATGGCATGCCCTCTCCCGCAACGCAAGAGCATCAACGGCCCGGTCCCACCTACACCTCCACCTTCGATCTAGGCAGGACAAATTCTGAGACGGATCGATCTCACTAGCATATACGAATTGACGATCCTATCACGACAATAATGACAACACTTTTAAGAGTAAAGCAAAGGATACGAGCATTCGAACTAGACGTCCGGTTGAATGCCATGATGAGATTTCCACTGACTAGAGGCGTGCCTCCACTCAGGGAGTCATATCAAGAGCTTACCCTATCACCCTATTTTGTTAAGCACTCGGATAATGCCACACTCTAGATCGGAAGTGACGTAGTATTGTTTTTCCGTAGGACATATAATTGTCCATGACCCGATTTACCATGCCTCAGTTGTTCACCTATACATTCGGTATTGCATAACTGCCTCTTCGGTGAGCGATCATGTCGCATGCGCAATGCGGCGTAGCTATCGTCACAGCCTCATAACTCTGCCATACAGTCGGTTAGCAATAGCACTTCGGCTCATAGTCACTACCTTTGGCATTATACCGACTTACTATCACTATAATCTACACACATATAGAACCTCAGGTAGACTGGCCTCCGATAGACGAAACATTTCCCATGGCCAATCCCCTCTTCCGTTACCATAGACCTCGAATTGCAAACTTCTTTGGCGATTGGATCTGGATTCTTACTACTTCACAATAAAGATGAGCACATATCGACAACTCGCTGGGTGACACAGGCACCCACCCCGTCAGGCATCAGCAAATAACACTGTACGAGAAAGCAATCGCCAGCAAACTTGCGAGAATTTGCGACACCTCCTGCCCTACGGAATGACGTTCCATGGCATGCCTCCCCGTTCACTACACTCAATTGCAACATGCCTCGATGGAGAAAATTCCCCATGGCAATCGCCCGTCCGTTCAGCCCGGCCCGTCTCTACACCCATAAACTTGCAAGTATATACCAGAGCTCTCGTGAACGGAATCATATTGCCACAATATCTGTGCTATAATGCCTCCCTTCCTATCCGCCGCTGCTTTACTCCCGTAGGACTAACCGCATTCTGCATGGCGCAAACGTGCGCCGCCTCCTTTTCTCCATCACCTCTTCCGTCCATCGTGCAATTAACCGAGCTTCTCCGGATTGCCTAACTAGACCCACTCCTGTGGTCTAGAGATGTGAACGGAAATGTAGCACATTGCTGTTGCAATGCAGTCGGACTGTGGGTGGACAGCTGCCATCCACAGCGGATGCACCGCCTCGTCCATTGGTATATCAGCCGTCGATCTGCCAACTGGCCTCCGTGGTAGCGCTCTCTGCGAGATGAGACCGAAATTCTTCCAGCCCATGGCCAATCAGGCAGGCCTCCGGGCGACATTCCCGTCGTGCTGGCGCCGAACTTGCCGAAGCTCACTTCCTCGCGTCTGCAACCGAGCCGTCCGTAAGCTGAACGAAAATCTCCATGGGCAGAGCGTCGGCCGCCTCACCTCACATCAAGGTCACTCGGTTTCTACCAGTCGCGCTCAGACCGATCACCGAGTCCACGACCTAACTAGGCTGCCATGCGGCCTGACCTCTGCATAGTGTAGTACGATGTTTCCCCAACATGCGCAGAGGTATCGCCAGCACGATCGCCGGAATGGGTCGCAGCGGGAGTGGTGTGGCGCCGACCAGCGTGCGTCTCTCGAATCGAGTCGCCGGAGCCGACTCTATCCGCGGAGGTCGGGTCAACGCGTTGTTCTTCATCGGCGAATGTGGCGAATTTCTTGATGGGGCAGTAGTCACCCCTCTCGGGCCGTTCACTGTACACAGACTGCTCCGCCACTCTGCTCCAAAACTGCCGCGTGAGTCACGCATAGTATTCGCCATGGAGACCATATGTCCAGCGGCAGAGCCCATCCACTGAGGTCCTGTCAGTCACTTGCCGCCGTTACACCTACCACCTCAATTTGCAAGAAGCAAGGCCAGCTCGAAGTGCACATGACATATGTCAGCCAAAATCGCGCGACGTAGCTCCCTCCATCACGACAGTCTCGGATGAGCCACGTCGGAGCGCAGTTTACGAATGCCGCGATGTTAACGAACAGAGGCGCTCTTCGCACGCGCCAATCTAAGGTCAAAACCCTTCAGTCTAGAGGCAAGTGCGAGCGTGGTTCCCGGCTAAGGTCTCCAGGTACCGTTCGAGGCGCCGTACACCTCGGCGATCTTCGGCGCATAGGTACTTACTCTGTGTATGTGGCAACCGTGAATGCCGTCCGCACACCTGGCCGAGAGACGCCAACACGTTGAAAACGGTCAGCAGTATCGAGGCGATCATGCAGACGTTGTTGACGATCTCTGCGCGCCGGAAGTGGTGCTTCTTATTGATGTTGTAGCGGCCCTTCAACATCAGACGGCGATCACCCGTCACCCATCGTAACAAGTCCTAACGCGTTGAATGCCTAAAGCATACGCCAACTCAGAATAGGATTCCGCCATGCATGCCCAGAACTGGCGACCACCGCAAGGCGAGTCCGGGTCGCCGCCGCTGCGACTCACCCTAAGCGATGCGCCAGCCACTGTAGTCAGAACATTCCGGCACTGGACGCAGCAAATGTCCGCAGCCGGCAATCGTCCTCATGAAGCCCGTCTTCCACGCCGGTCCAGGTCTTTTGGTGCTGATTGAGAGAGTCATGGCGTGTTCGAGAGTAGCAGCGATCCATGCCCCTTTCCATCCTGCAAGAAGCGCCATGTCCCGCGAAACTCCCGGCGCCACTGTCCCCGTGGCTGAACATAGACTCGGACTCTTGCCAGACAGCTACTCCGGGCCTACCGATGACGATTTGCTCCGCATTCAGGACATTCGCCCTCCCACCTCAACGCCCGTTCCTTAACTAACAACACGCCTTCCCCACGCGGCTAAATCACCTCCTGACTGTAATGACACCTTTCATGGCCAATGCCTGTCACCCCTGCTTCACCCCGCGCTCTTCAACCACCCACCCAGACCTTTGCACAAACAGGCCTAAACTCTACGATCGAGGACCATTTCACCCGAATCTTGCGACCCCCAATGCCTTCACCGCCTTCACCGCCTTCACCGCCTTCACCGCCTTCACCGCCTTCACCACTGAGGTCCTCCTCGAACGGCTGCACACGGCCCGGCCGGCCCTCGTCTTCCTCCAGCAGGTCCACCTCGGTGTCGGGCCCCGCGCTGCGTGTCAGCACGTCACCGTTTGAGGTCGTCATGGCGATGGGTGGCGACTGTGCCGGTCCACTGCTGCCTCTGCTCTCTGCTGCTCTCCGCTGCTCTCCGCTGCTGCTCACTGGCTCGCTGGCTCACTGCTACTAACCTGCGCTCTGACCTGTGCTTAGCTCCGGCTCTGGTCCACTCGCTAGTCAAACACTGACGCTGGATCTGGCTGACTCGGCGCTATCTGTGCAACTGATGCGGTCCGGGCGACGGCCGCCGGTTTTGCTGAGCTCGCTCCGTCACGAGCTGGACGTCCCGCCGTTCCCCGAACACTGCACGGCAGCGCCACGCTGCAGCACCCAGCGTCCCCGTACTTCTCTGATGACGTCACACTGCAGCCCGGCGGGCCGTGCTCCAGCGCTGACGTCACTTCACCCGCCCCTCTGCACGCTCCGCGGGTGCTCCGCGGGGGCCGTGCTGCACGTGTTAGTCAGAGCTCGCGGGCTTCTGCGGCGGGTGTTTCCAGCTCGGTGCAGCGTCCCGTCGGCGACATCTGGCTCTCGGCCGGATGAAGCTCGGGGCAAAAATAGACAGGATGTCCCCGCAGCGCATGCGCCGGCCGTCTGACGTCATGCTCTCGTGGGATGGAGATAATAAGTCGCGGGTGACACTTCCTGGCCGGCTCTGCGGCAACCCGCGGTGACTGTAGGCTATGACGGGACGAGCTTATAACCATATATTTAACTCCATATTATAACCATATAAAGTTATAAACACTCGTTTATGTTGTCGCACATATTAATTAAATATGTAATTTAGAAAAATATTGAATCGGAGAAAAGGTGCGTACATGTGTGCCCCAATCGACATTTTAAAAGGAGCATCAGTTGTATCCGAGCTCCTTAGTCCTTGTCTCATAAATTCGTTTGGTTCATCATGATATCAGCAAGGCAAAGTGCTGATAGACAATATCCACTACCACATAGCTTGTAAATGATAATAATAATAATAATAATAATAAATCGCTGGCGGCTCAGCATGTTACCGAAGGCACGCAGCGGTACGCATACTGTGAAACGACGTCGGTTCACGTTATACTGGGGACTGCGGGCCACCTCTTCGGCCATGTATTCATTAATGACACGCATAGTCGAGATATAGGAATACATTTGTCTGCATTACCGACAGAACTATAGGTAGTGCAAATTTGTTGCAATATCATAATTTGAACGGTAAACGCCATGCCAGGGCTGGTTACAGCACGTTATTGTGATAACGCCGGATCGTTATACACAAACATTTGTTATCGATGTTACAGCATAGCTTCGAGAAACTTTGGGTGACAGCCAGTGGCGTAACCCAGGATTTACTCCTGGAGGGGGCAATTTTATCAGGGGGCATAAGGAAACCCACCTAAAGTAAAATCAACGGATTTGGTCCACTATACTTTTAAAAGGAACGTATTTCCTACATTTTTCAAAAAAATAGAGGGGCTCAAGGTACATCAACAAAAAATCGTTGTATTTGGCCAGGCCGGCTAAAAGAGTACCGTAAGCACAGTCTCTATGTCGTGTACTGATGCACTAGCAAAATGAGCCAGGTCAAGCGCGATGTTAAGCGGGGGGCGGGGGTGCCGGGCGACAACCTCCCTTTGACGAGCCACCGCTGCCAACAGAATGTCAAATTAAATGAATGGCCATACACTACGCATCTTCTTGACATGCCAGCCAACGAAAAAACAAAAAAAAACAAAAATAAATTTATTATATTAGACCGAATTTCGATACACGATAAATCAAGAGATAGACATTAGACAGCCCTAGTTCGTCGTGGTCAAACGCGACGCCAGGCAATGTCAGTAACCAATGCACTGCAGCAATCTGGACAGGTGACACAGACCCCGAGTCGTCCCTCCGGAGGGGCGGATACAAGGTGGGGGACATCGGGGCTATAGCCCCCCTCCCTCGGTCAATCTGAGTGCAAACAAAATATGTGTAAAAGTTAAATTGAAAATGGGGCTCCACTCAAAATATAGTGGGCCAGACCCGAGATGTTTTTGCATTGTGGGGTAAGATACAGGGCCCGATATTCGAGGACCTATTAGTTTTCAATTAATGGGGCAAATGACAAGCACGGGGCCCCTGCCTTGTACCGAGGCCCATGTGTTCAGTACCACTACCCCGGGCCCCCTGTGTTCGGTACCATAACCAGGGGTCCCCTGACCGATAAAGGGGCTTCTGATAGTCCCAGGGGCCCCGCGATGCCGGCAAAAGCCAAGAGGAGATATTTGGTTGTCATTTTTGGGGCCTGTGTCTATTCGTTTCCAGCTAATGGGGCCTCTGACGGGCACGGGCCACCTATATTGTACCGGGGACCCCCTGTCTGACACCAGAGGCCCCCTGTACTCAGTACCACTACCCGGGCCCCCTGACCGAAAGAGGGGTTATTCTTTGTCTCAGGGGCCCCTGCCACCGAGTGGCGCAAGAGGCCCCCTTGTATCCGCCCCTGGGGCCTCCAGGAGAGGATAATTTTAGGACAAAGGTTCATAATAAAAAGCTGAAAGTTTGCCCCCTAAAAACAAAGTAGACCAAATCCGGTGAGCTTAAAAAGGGGTAGGTGGGTTGGGTTATCGATTTGTTATAGGCCCTTTCCAGGGGCCAGGACAAATTGCCATGGGTTCAGTTGTCACTCCAGGGGTCGTGGTCCCTGATACATGAATCCCCAGATGCTCCGTTCTTAGAAATGTCTTTGAAGCATCTTTGTAAGTTGGGCCCTTCGATCGCTATTTCCAAAGGGGCACATAGGCCAAAGGGGCACGTTCGGATCTTCAGGGAGAAGTTGCCCCTTCCCCCTTGGGTACGCCTATGGACAAAGCCAACCAAAGATGCGGAAGTTCCACAAGTGATATATTGGTTCCGGACCTCCGGACGTACCATTTCCTGCAACTTCCGCTGTTGCCTCATCCTTTGTAGGACCGGCCATGGCTGGAATTCCGACAGTACCCACTTCCTCCCCATCCTGTCCATGCAAAGTCCCGACATCTGACGTGTTCTTTCTGTGGTGCCTGGAGCCATAGAGCTGAAATGGACGGACTTTCCGCTCAGTCCGCGGGGAAACTGGTACTAATTCTTGTTCGTCGGACCTCGGGAGGCAACATGTTGCCAACTGAAGCCTGCAGGCTTCAGTTAGCCTCTGACGTCACAAAGCAGTACCGATGCCCGGACGATTTAATGGTTCGCAGTATTTAACCGCGCTCTGACCTCCGACGGAGTCAATACACGCTAACCACCTGTCTCCCTTCCTCCTCTGTGTTTGTGTGTAGTGGTATACCAGGCACAGTACAGTGCAGACTGCAGTGCAGTGCATTGCATCATGTTTGCAAGAACAGACCGCATGATGCAATATTAATCTGATTATATCTGTGTTCCGGATAATAACGGTCTAAATTTGTGCTGCCTGCACATGGTAGTGCTGGCAGCTGTTCATGTCCATGTGTACCGTACCGCACAACCCAGGACGGGCCCATGAGGCTCTTCGCTGTACTGACAAATTATGTATTTAATGTAGCCGACGGATTGCGCTCTAGCCCCACATTCCGTTTTATGATAATGTCCAGCTGATCCCTGTCCACGGCCGCTCGACCGTCCGACGAACTAAAATCAGTCTGGATCCTTCATGACGCCAGTGTTGCGGTGAATTGACGGCGGTCTCTCGCAATGTGATGCAATACACGCCGCTCCTGAAATCCTCTCTCTGTGCCCACCTGCCGGTTGTGGCAGAACTATTGCGTCGTCCTCGTCCCTACTCGTCGGAACTATTGCGTCGTGCTACCTGGCAGGTAACCATCAGCGTGTAACCATGCTGGGGCGGACACCATCGCACACGGCGGGTAATTCCATATTCCAGCTCCACTTCCCCTGCATACCGTGCAAACGGACCCCGCGCCCTTGACTACGAGAGTAGAGCCGTGACGTCACCACCCGTGTGACGTCACATGTGACTTCTGACGAGTGATCTCACAGGCCACAGAGAGACTGACGTATTCTGAGCTGGCATATGCTCTGACTGATTCACAGCGTAAAGGTCACAGTCTACCCAAGTACAAGTTATAAATAGCTCAGTTTGCGAGAAACCAGCTGCATAGGTACTTTCTGGAGCGCCTACATGAGAACAAATGCTGTCAAATCACAGCGTGCAAAATGACAACATCCAAGGTGGCCCCACACTTAAAAATCACGACGCGCTTATGATATAGATTGTTATGCCCCGCCGCTGCTGCTGGTGCTGGACCGGTGGGAATGGAAGGCCGTCAGTTCTCCGGCCGCTGATCGGCTGATGACACGGCCCGGTTTGTCTGTCTGTCTGTCAACAGGTGCTAGACCGGCGGGAGTGGAAGGCTCAGGCCTCAGGCCGCTGATCGGCTGATGACACGGCCCGGTTTGTCTGTCTGTCTGTCAACAGGTGCTGGACCGGCGAGAGTGGAAGGCTCAGGCCTCAGGCCGCTGATCGGCTGATGACACGGCCCGGTTTGTCTGTCTGTCTGTCGACAGGTGCTGGACCGGCGGGAGTGGAAGGCGCTCCGTCAGGAGTTCTCCGGCCGCTGACACGGTCCTGTCTGTCTGTCTGTCTGTCGACAGGTGCTGGACCGGCGGGAGTGGAAGGCGCTCCGTCAGGAGTTCTCCGGGAAGCCGGGGCTGAAGCGCTGCGGCCGCCGCCTGCCACGCTACTGTGACGCCAACGACGACCGCAAGATCGAGCTGGACGAGTGGCTCGTCTGCGTCGGCGCCGTCGAAGGTGAGCCGCAGCGACGGCGACTCGGTAGGGTTGACTCGGACGACTCCAACGACTCTCTATGTGTAGCGAGTAGCGAGTATTCTATGATAAGTCTCACAGTCCGGCCATTTTGTGTACCATGGTTTCCCCTAGGACGTTAGGCAGAGATGATTGGCTGCTGGAGATCGGTATCGTCTGATCATATTGTGGCGGAATCGGGAATACATGAGCGCTGTGGGGATTGAGGAGCCTCTGAACCTGAGATTCAATTACAAATTGGGCAACACATGTGACTTAATTCTGCAGTGGGATGCTCGTCGAGCTAGCAAGTAGCAGTGGTGCATTCAACGTTCTCGCAAAACAAATTGTGCTTATCATTCATATCAAATCCTTACACCAACACCTGAGTGGCACTATCTTTCACCGGCCTGTGTCCGTTTCCAGAGGAGCGTCGGCCTGCCAAGGGTCCGAACCCGTTCGAAGCCTACCTGACGAGCAGTGAGCAGTGAGCGACAGACTCGTGACTCTCAGCGACTCACTGTCTCAGCGACTCACTGTCGGTCACGCCAGACTCGGAGCTGACCTGCCTGCTGCCTCAGTTGTCCTCACCCCATGCCTCAGTTGTCATCACCCCTGCAGCGGCGCCCGTCGGCCGCTCTCGTCAGCACCACTCCGCGGCTGCACCGTGTTCCGGAGGACGGACTAACCGCAGCGGCGGGGAGATTCGAGCGGCGCCTTGCCGCTGACGAGTTATGGGCGACTACTGCCCGGCGTTCCCACTCCCGGACGCGGGGAGAGCGGCGGTGCTGGCCACCCGGTCGACGTATGAGTTATCGCGTGCGCTGTTGTGGAGTGATGAACTGTGGGGCAGAAAGGCACGAGACACGTGTTGTGACACGTGCCGAGACACGTGTCACGTGGGCCTCATACCTGGTGTCCTCAGGACGGCACGGTAACACGAGCGCCGGTGCAGAGATCCGACCGTCCCGCCCTGAGCCGGTGCCAGGTGGCGCCACCAGCCTTCACCGTGGAGGAGCCGCGGATCCAGGGTCTGGACACAGAGGACACGGTGTCCGACTGCCTGTCGCTGAGGGGAAGATGGAGGAGGGGCTGACCTTATAGTGCAAGTTAGTTGTAATCGACCGTCGGCGATGTCGGTGGCCTTCGAATGCGCTGTTTTACGGCGAAGACTTGCGCCTCAGCTACGGTTCTGAAGGCGTCACGGTGTGTTTCGGAAATAGCGTTATTATGCGGCACGCCTAAGGACAGTGTCACAGAGCGAGATATGTGCCGATCGGTTGGTAAATCGTTGTCTCAGGACCTTTGTTTTGTTTAAGCAGATATTGTATTCAGATATGCATTTTAATGACGTCGAGCTGGTGGATGGAAGCTGAGAGTGAGTAGGTCGCTATGTGATTGATTTTCCTTTTTCCATATGCTCGCTGGATTCCTGTCATCTTTTGTGCCATTTTGCGTCCAATCCTTTCGATGTAGGAGCCTGGTAATAAATCATCGCATCATTTTATCCTCGATCTGATGTCAATCGCCAATAATGCTGCCATAACGGAGAGCCTGGATGTTATGTTGGCGGCAGGGTCGGTAGTCGCCACACTTCAGTGTTTGTTGTCATTGTGTGTATGATGTGGTATTTATCCTATATTCAGAAGGCGTATGGGGCTGGTCCCGTGGACAGCTCCGTAGCCTGATCGTTTGTTCGCGGCCTGGCCGTGAATTGCCGTGTACCTGAACTGTGTCCTGCGCGACACTGCCACGCGCGCTGACCGGCGCCCCGTCGGCCCCCAGAGATAGGAGAGGGAGAAAGAGAGCTCCCAGCCTAGATCTCACCTGTCCAGCGCTCTGCCGGTGTCGCCTCCTATCATATTGTCCGTGCGATCCGCAGCAGACGGCGGTACGAGCCGTTTTCCTGAGAGCCGTCTTCCTGAGGAAGGTGCGCTGGGTGTGTGTGGGTGTGTGTGGGTGTGTGTGCGTGTGTGCGTGTGTGTGCCTTTCCGGTGTGAAGATACGCCGGCCCCTGAGCGGACGACTGACGGCATGTATGTTTATCTCAATCGACCATGTGACGCCGTTTTGTGTCCTGACCGTGTTTCATCCAACTCGATGGCGATTATTTGTAAATATCATCCAACCATTCTGTTTCCTGGCGTTTCGACTGCTGCGTTTGAGAACGCGAGGTACGAGTGGTCCAGTCAGCTCAGTCGGTAGAACTATCAGCTCGGAATCCCGGGAATCCGAGGGTCCCAGGTTCGTACCTGGTGACGGGAGGGGTCTCCTGGCTTCCCCGCGTGGGTCGACATGATAAATCGACGGTATTGGGTGTAAAGTCAGAACGTCGTCCAGTCCCAATCCAGTCCCGTCCAGTTCCTTCATATGAGATGTGTGAAGGACGGAGGAATATAAAATGTGAACAGATCCGTGACATGCCAAGTAGGTGCTTCAGCGACAATAGCACACATGACTCTTACATACGAGCGATATTTTCCGTCTGGCAACAAATAGGGTCCGTAATGTTTAGCTCTACCTCGGGACTTAAAAACCCATCACGTATAAAATCGAGTTGGACCAGAAAAGCTACTTTAACCCTCGCCCTACGTGACCTTTTCTTACCTTTGCCCTACGGGAGGGGGCTGACAGCCCCCTCTCCCTGTTAACTTTCAAACCAAGCAGCATAGAGCAATGCAGTAAGAACTAGCCTGCTCCCTGGCATGAGAGGAATCAAACAGCGAGTATTTTTTTATTTCAGGTCAATGGATAACCTTCCAAGTCAAGTGAATGACCTAGAATCGACCACGTCCAAAAATAACGATTTTGCTTTGTTTGACGTCATTACCAAAGTTATGAGTATAAACGATTCGGTCATCGTCAAAATGTTGGCCGTTGTATTAGCTATCTGACAATATATCAGTTCTTAGGTCTAGGCCAGTTAATGACCTCTCAGGTCACGGAAATCGTCACTGTAGATGATATATAAATGCTATGCATTTTGCATCGTTGCTATCGTTTTCAGCAGCACTTAATTCATATATTTTTATACAATGGGCATACCTTTGACAACTTTCAGAAAGATGGAACATTCCCTTTAAAGGAAATAGCTCACCTTGGATCGTTTTTTT
>VOPJ01001198.1:40228-101884 GCA_014673585.1 Semibalanus balanoides
CTCTGCCGTACCACCACAGCACAGGACGAGGCAGGGCCAGTCAGAATCCGCCAGTAACGACGTACGGCAGACCAACTAGCCGGCCAGCTGATTCAACAGCCACGCAAAGCAAGCAGAATATAAATTGGGGCTTCAGGTGCGCGTCAACGGCTGTCAAATGTTATCCGATCCGATAAAGCCTGAAGGCAGTGATAAGTTTGGCAGCATATGAGTCATTTGAGAACGCATTCTCAAATGACAGTCGTGACCCTCTGGACCTCTTCAAAGGTGGAAAAGTTGGGAGGAAATATGAGGAAAATAGCGAGAGAAAACAATGAACCGATAAAGTACGCGACAGAAAGAGATCATAACAGAAATAAATAATGAAGTGAGCTAACTTGAGCGGGGCGGACCGTGTCTAGGTAGTTATATCGGGCACGTAAGACTTTCGTCTCTAAATTCTGCCGGCCAACGGACACGGGTCACCTATCTTGCGACGGGGACACCCTGTCTGGCACCAGAGGCCCCTGTACTCAGTGCCACTACCCGGGACACCCTGACTGAAAGAGGGGTTTGTCATTGTCTAAGGGGCCCCGCCACCGAGTGGCGCATGATGCCCCATTGTATCCGCCCCTGGGGCCCCCGGTGAGGATAATTTTAGGACACAAATTCCTAGTAAAGAGGTTGAAAATGGGACCCCTCACAACAAAGTGAACCAAATCCGGTGGGTTAAATTTGGGTAGGTAGGTTGGGCCATACATTTTAATAGGCCCCTTTTCAGGGGCATAAACCAATAGTGATGGGTCTAGTTGTCGCTCCAGGGGCCCTGTTCGTTCATCCACGAATCATCAGATGCTCCGTCTTCGGAAATGTCTTTCAAGCATCTTTGTAAACAGGGTCCGAAGGGCCGTATTTCCAGAGAGGCACATAGACCAAAGAGGCACGTACGGACCTTCAGGGGAAGTTGCTCCTTTTGCCCCCCTTGGGTACGCCTATGATTCTACCCCGATTCAAAATTAACCACAAGTGACAATTTTTTTCTTGCAACCATCGAAATCGCCACCTGTATAAAAATACAAAAGTGACTATTTTCAGCTGCAAATTGACCACAACACGTTCGCGTGTGCCGACGAAGTTCGTCTCTGAAGTTTGTCAGCCGGTAATGAAGCTGTAGCGTGATATGCTGTGATTCCGTGCAGCTCGTGTCAGACACGTCACGGCCCACACAGCTACGACGACAGCGGGGCAGTGGCAGCCGGGGGCAGCCGGGGGCGACCGGGGCCGGGTCACGGTCCGCTGGGACAGACAAATGATGAATCGAGGGCCCGCAGGCACACCAGAGGCGCAGCCGTATTCAGGATATATTGTGGAAGAACGTGCCAGCAATAGGCTCAGGAAGCAGATCATTATACCGCAGGAAAATATACAGAGCCTGTAGAACAAGGCATCGGATGAAGACTGGAATGACAATAACACGATAGATACAATTGCTTCCCAACCAATAGTTTGTTATTTTCGGAATTATCACTGCGGAAAAATAGCAAGCTTATAAAGGCACGATAACATCCAACTCCACTGACAACATACAAATGTGCTTCAGCTTATTACGTGTTTGCATTTTTGCAAGCTGGTCACAAGTTCAATTAGGTTGTGGACGAAATGCGATATTATACATAATAAGACCATCAGCCAGTGGTAATAAGAGAAATATATAGACCTTAGAAGTAGACAATAAGATATTCCTGAAAGGCATTTATTCAAGAGCACCCACTAAGCGCAATTCCATCAAACTAAGCAAGTCCTGCGGCGATTTTGTGGTACCATTGGGAGGTAGGGGCTTACAGGGGAGCGGCCCTAGCAGTGTCAAGGACCCTGTTGAGAATGGCCTCGCGCAGCAGCCGCGGGTTTCCACCCGAACAGACCGGGGCCGTATGTGTACCAGCACAGAGGAGCTGCCCGGCCAGTTGTCGGACCTGTTGAGATTGTGCATCCGGCAAGGCGCCGCATGGTCGGCCCGAACCACAGGACCGTTGGACCGATGTTGGTACCAACAGGGAGCGGGGCCCTGCACAAATCCAGGACCTGTTGAAAATGGGCTCGGCAGCACCGCTGGACTCGAGCGCGACAGACCGTCCGAGTGGTAACCGCATACGCAACAGAGAGCGCTCTGCAGATTCAGACCTGTTGAGATGGTTCGGCAGCAACCCGCTGGGTCGGCCGACAGACCGGCCAGATGTGGGTAGCCGCACAGAAGCGCGCCTGCAGTGTCGGACCTGGTTGCGATGGCTTCGGCAGCACCGCTGGGTGCGGACCCTGACAGAGGGCCGATGTGGTACCGCGGGAGCGCCTCTGGCATAGTGTCAGACCCTGTTGAGAGCCTCGGCAGCAACCGTCTGGGTCGGGGCGACAGACCGGGTCCGGATGGGATACCTAAAATAAGGTGCACCAGGGAGCGCCCTGGCAAGTGTGTGCGGACCGTGTTGAGATGGGCGTGCGGCAGCACCGCTGGTCGGCCGACAGACCGGTCCGATGTGGTACCATTTTGCTTCAATTTCCAAGCAACAGAGAGAGCCTGCAGCGTCGAGACCGTGTTGTGACGATTGGCTCGCACGCACCCGCTGGGTCACCCGACAGACCGGGCCGACTGACTGACAATGAAGAGCAGGACAGCCGAGCTGGATCCGCCGTGTCTTCAGTGGATCGGCCGGAAGTACTGTGATTACCGAGGAAAGCCCAATGATCGGTGGAGGGGAAACGGGGCTATCAAACGGGCGGGGCTGGAGCGAAACAGAAGAAAGGAGCAAAGAGCGCAAAGTTCAGCAATAAAAAGACGGCGAAAACGTAGAAATGAAATTCGTGTAAAATGAAAAGGCGTTTAATATATGATATTCGTGGCCGGGTCGGGTCAGGTCAGTTATTCAGGTTCAGGTTTCAGGTTCCAGCAGGTTCCAGGTCTCAAGTCTCAAGTCTCGGGTCTCAGGTCTCGGGTTTTGGGTCAGGTGTCAGGTGTCAGGTGTCAGACCTGAAACCAGGCCTGACTGATTGATTGACACCTGATTTATTTTTTAGAGAAAAAAAAAACATCGTTGGATTCCGCGTGAGCTCGGTTTTCGAATGGTGCATCTGCCACAGTTTGACACCTCCGAACCTATCGCACTATCGCACACTCAGACAGCGATCAAAAAACATATCGCACATAATCTGGGGTCACCACAGCCACCAGACTACTACACATTTGGACCAAAAACCGGCAACGATCCTTACACTCGCGGTTAAGAAATGAAATGTCTCGTTTAAAATTCACACCTTTTTAAATACCAAAAAAAACAGGTTTCCATCCAAGCCTGCCTCTGTTGGGTCACAAACAAGGAGTGTTCCGCACATTCATTTTGTCAGGTCCATTGAACACAAACCAGAGAAAACTCAACTGTCCACACATCACACAAACTTGGCATTCGCGACATCGGCAAACCCAACACACACGCAACTTCAATCCTTCTTCACGCACAAACCTGGACAGCCGGTGACGGTCGGGCGGTTGCTCGATATTTCCAGACATTTTCCTAAGCTCACGTCGTTTTAACGATGCCTAGACTTGTCGTGTTCATCGGGCGCGGCGGGTGCATCCGGTGAGGCGTGTGGCGACTGCTGAACCGTACTTTGGCAACTTGCTTCGGCGGGTTGTCCGGCCGGCTGCGGCCGGCGGGAGTGGGTTAGTGATTAATAATTTGTTTGTTTTATTGATAGTCGTACCATGACCCTGAAAGCGCAATATGCGCTGGTGCCAATTCTCCCACACTATGACATGTTTGTTTTATATGTTTGCGCAATAAACGGGTTGATGATGAAAAAAAAAACTTCGAACGGACCGTGTCGGAGGCCATGTGTCGCCACCAGGCCAGCCGGCCGTGATATATAGCCGAGAGGTCGGCGACACCAACGATGCCCCACCAACGACCCGTGTCCCGATACTGTCATAACGACCTATGGTAGAGAGCGCCCGCCACAGGCCGCAGTAAGAGCAGCGACGCCGGCGACACGGCCGGACAGCATCACGGCCCCGTCCGGGAAGGGAACCCACTACCAACCCTAGTAGCACGTAACGTTGTCACAACGTCATGGCGACGCTGACAGCGTCAGGACAACGTTCATACGACGTAATTACGTCGTGAAAACGTTGTCACAACATCGTGGCAGTAATGTGTGCTACTAGGGCAGTACCCACCGGGGTGCCGGCAGATCAGCGGCCAGTGAGCGCACCTGCCCTCTGTTGAGTGGAGCTGCCGGTAATCAGCCGCTGTTGTGACCGGGTGCCCCCTGTGAGTGTGAAGCTGCCGGTAATCAGTCCTCTGTGACGGGTGCCCTCTGTTGAGTGGAGCTGCCGGTAATCAGTCTTCTGTGACGGGTGCCCTCTGTTGAGTGGAGCTGCCGGTAATCAGTCCTCTGTGACGGGTGCCCTCTGTTGAGTGGAGCTGCCGGTAAATCAGTCCTCTGTGACGGGTGGCCCTCTGTGGTGGAGCGCCGGTAATCAAGCCCTTGTGACGGGTGCGCGTCTGTTGAGTGCAGGCTGGCCCGGTAATTAGCCCTCTGTGACGGTGCCCTCTGTTGAGTGGAACTGCCGGTAATCACCCTGTGTGCACGGTGCCCTCTGTTGAGTGGAGGCTGCCGTAATCAGCCCTGTGTGACGGGTGCCCCTCTGGTGAGTGGAGCTGCCGGTAATAGCCCTGTGTGACGGGTGCCCTCTGTTGAGTGGAGCTGCCGGTAATCAGCCCTGTGGGATGAATGCCCTCTGTTGAGTGGAGCTGCCGGTTATCAGCCCTCTGTTGAGTGGAGCTGCCGGTAATCAGCCCTGTGTGACGGGTGCCCTCTGTTGAGTGGAGCTGCCGGTTAATCAGCCCTGTGGGATGAAATGGCCCTCTGATTGAGGGAGCTGCCGTTATCAGCCCTCTGTTTGAGTGAGCTGCACGAATCAGCCTCTGTACGGGTGCCCTCTTGTGAGTGGGAGCTGCCGGTTAATCAGCGCTGTGTGACGGGTGCCCTCTGTTGAGTGGAGCTGCCGGATATCAGCCCTCTGTGACGGGTGCCCTCTGTTGAGTGGAACTGCCGGTAATCAGACCTGTGTGACGGGTGCCCTCTGTTGAGTGGAGCTGCCGATATCAGCCTGTGTGCCGGCTGCCCTCTGTTTGAGTGAGCTGCCGGTAATCAGTCTTCTGTGACGGGTGCCCTCTGTTGAGTGGAGCTGCCGGTAATCAGTCCTCTGTGACGGGTGCCCTCTGTTGAGTGGAGCTGCCGGTAATCAGACCTGTGTGACGGGTGCCCGCCGCCGCTGGCTGGGTGCTGGGAGATCAGCCGGATCTATATAGCAAGTAGCCAGGAGAGAATCGGGATGCATCGTGGGATTGCATCACTCCATATTGCAGTCAAGTCAAAATGAGAAACATAAATATTCAGTGTTCAACGGAATCAGCTAGGCAGAGCTTATCAGCATAGAGGAACGGGAGCCCAGCAGCATCAATTTCACTTTCGTCTAAGATATTACATTACAACATTGGCAGCATCAGCTCTCTATTAACACCCTCCAGTCATTCAGAAACACTCAGCAAAGTTCGCGAAGAAGCTGTTAGAGTTCATTGATGCTTTTTGCTTCGTTCTCGAAGAGAGCTTCCACAAATTGATGAGACGCGGCGTCTAAAATGAGCCGCTAAATTATAGAATGAGCTCGTTATTCGTGAGGAAAGGCCGGAAATATGACAGGCAACGGAGAAAACCAGCAAGTCTAGAAGTCATGGTCCTTATAATAACCCGAAATGAGGGCACCATTGTTTTGAAGGAAGGTCGAGCTCGAGTCCACTATCGGATCCAGGGGGCAGGGGCAAAATCCTGCCGATTCCACGCTCACAGGGGGGGCAATGAAATAAGCCCCCTCCCCCCAAAAAAAAACGTCGCTGAAACTGGTTGATTAAAAAATTGGTTACCGACTGCCAGTGCGGATCCAGGGAGCGACAGGGGCAAAAGTCCCCCCCCATTCCACGCTCGACAGGGGCGCAATATAAATTACCCCGCCCCCCCCCCCAAACACACACAAAAGAAACTGGTGATGAAAAATGAGTACCGACTGCGAAAAAATAACTTTTGCGGAAAAATAAAACTATTTTTTACTCGTTCTTGTTTCCCCTATTTGGTAGCAATTAAGGAGCAGTAGGGAGCAGGAAAGTCACGCGTCTGATGCTATTTTGATCTGGAGTGATTCACAACCAGCGTAAATTTTGCACGATGGCGATACAGTAAACAATGAGGTTTACCCAAGGTGCCAGTCTACTAAACGTGGCAGGTTTCGAATGAGATCTTTGTCAGGGCAGGGTTTGCACCAACACATCAAAATTGTGACAGCTTTTGAAAACTTTGAGACAGATTTTAAAACTTTTGGGCGGAAATTGCGTTCCAGGGGCAGCAGGTATGATTATTTGAGGGCAACTCACGCCAGTCGGGTATACACCAGAGTGTTACTGCTCAAGAACAACACATTGAATGGTAGAAGGCCCGTGGAATTAGCAAAATGCGCCACTTATTTATCAAATGCGGCATAGGTGTGTTTTTCTTTGCTGACATATTTCCACCTACCAATAAAGTATGTATTCGCCAGGTCAAGGCAATTTGTAAATATATCATATTTTACTTAATATAGCCAATTGCTGACTAAAAGAATATCGATTATTTATTTTATTATTAATTATATTTTTTAACTATATTTATCACATCGAATAAGAAATCCCCTCCATTGTATCTAAATATAAAAAGTTGATAGTAAAAAAAATACGGGCCCATAAGGAGGAAATGGCGTGAAGTAGCCATGTGTCGTATTTGTGACGATAACATACCAGCGTTATCTTGTTTATGAGTGCACTAAATACGGCGAAAAATCATATTTTGGGTATAGATATACGGTAAGTTATAAAATTTGCACTACATAAAAGTGGATTTGGTCACGTCCGACCCCCCCCGGCAAGGACCCGGAAGGCCCCATGAAAAAATACGAAAAAATGTGCGACAGCCGACAAAAGAACCAGGCAAGTGAACCAAAATGCCTTAAAAATGAAAAGAAAAGGAAATAGAAGAAGAAGCAATCACTGAATACGAGTATTTTCCCCTAATCTCAATGTTTATTTAGAGGAAGTCTAGCCAAAACTAACAGCGAGGTGACCCACGGCCCCAGGCCCACATTATAAGGAAATTCACTCGGAGCTCTGCACGATATGTTCCTATAACAAGATTCGCAAACCGTAAGCTGTTTTTATTCAAATCTAGTAGGCTACTGCGAGTATGATCTTAAAGGGAATAGTTCACCTTGAAAAAAAAAACGAGAAAAAGCTCAGAAATAATAAAGAGAAGCAAGAAATTAAGTATCATATTACTAGTAAGTCAAAGAAACCTATAATTTACGCGGAAAAGGCAAATTAAATGTCAGTTATTTGGTTCAAACTCAACATTTTTTCCTCAGAATAATGCGAAATCAGCTGGGCTGAGAAGCACGCAACGTCATCGATTTAGTGAGGGATCGTGTCGTATACATGGTAGTACTTGCCCAAGTACTTGCTGAAGATGCCGGAAAATACAACGCTTTGCAAACCATCACAGTAGTCAGTACTTCATTCAAGTAGGTATTCGTCACTATTATATTTCACTATGAAAGTGTAGTGTCCACCACCGTCGTTCATTGTCCAATGTCCGTGCTCTTGGGCGTCCGTCTGGATTATGTGTCACAAGGTCATGCACGGTCTACACGTCACTGGCGTACCGGTCTCGCCAGTCGGCTCCTATCACTCAGCGGGCGGCTGCGCCGCGGGCGGCCAATCAAACAGTGGCACGCGCGTACGAGTGGGGTTCGGTGAGTGGAGGGGAGAGATAACATTTGTACGCGGGCCTGGAACGTTCAAGGCCAGCGCTGAACGCTTTACCGCATACGCTACCAGAACGTTGTTTATAAAAAAATTTTTATACAAGATTTAAAACATCAAAATCACTTGCATAGCATTACCTGACAAAGTTCATTCTGCATTAAAAAAAATAAAAAAAATGAGGTACTGAAACAGTATTGGTTTTGTCCAGCACTTACACTTTCCCAAGTCTTACGTCATCTGTGCCTCATAATCATACGTCCAACTCGGCAAAAAATTCAGCCCAATCAGCGATTTGAGTTTCCGGGATTACCCGGTCCCGACTTTTTAGGGACTGAAATATTTAAAATAATTAAGAAGGTTTCTTGGAAAATGTTGAAAGCGTACAAAGTCATTTCGAGCATGCGCCACAAACTTGGCTATTTCTTCAACTCAAAACCCTATGTTCAAAGGTGAAAACTATTCCCTTTAGCCTCGAGTGAGGTCGACCACTTACGTATGTATAGGTAGACCATATGTTCTGTCCACTTCAAACCGACACTCACCCTCTATCTTCTGTCTGTTGTGGTCAATGCAAGAAAAACGGGAGGGTGCATTTCGAATAGTGCACTAAAAGGACTGCTTTCTAGCCGTTATTCACGAAGGATTTATTCGCCGGGCGCATCGTCATTCAGGTAGTGTCGATGAAAGGGACAGAACACATAGTCTACACAAGTGATGTCATTATTTTTAAAAAAATCTGACCAATACCATTTCAATACCGAAAGAGGAGGCATTTTGGTTGACCAAAAACCCAACCGATTGGGTTTAATACAAATTGTCCAAATTTGAACCGATATGAAAATATATGTGGTGGTGGTGAAGGTAAATAGTTTATTGTATAATGCATAACAATACTTTACTTTAAGGACCTATTGCCCTTGTTAGCATCATCTTATCAATTTTGATAAAATAATGTGTTTATTTTGGTATTCTTATTAATTGATTAAATTTCGAGCAATTAAGCATCGATTTGCTGGATATCAATTTAATGCATAAAAATGTGACAAAAGGTGGAATTGGTTTAAGATTAGGCTGACCGAAAGTATTCCAAAAATGTATTAGCCTGACCGACCCAATATAAATCGGTCACACCATTTTTCGGATACCAAAATTTTATAAACCGATTGACACCACTAGTCTACACTGTACGCAGCGAGCAGACCGACACGCCCCTGCGGCGTACCCGGGAAATGTACCAGCAGTACCCCAGCCAGCATTCCAGCCAGCATTCCAGCCAGCATTCCAGCCAGCATTCCAGCCAGCATTCCAGCCAGCATTCCAGCCAGCACCAGCCAGCCAGCAGCAGCAGCAGCAGTACCGCCCGCCAGCAGCACGGCAGAGACCATGTTTTATTCAGCGCCGCCGGCTATTCGCGTCCGTCGCGGCCCGGAGAGCCCGGAGAGCCCGGAGTGTGCAGCGCCAGCGGCCGCCGCCCGGGCCATAATTGCTGTTTTTACCAGCAGCGCGGTCCGATGGACGATTCCACCGGGACACGGTGGAAAAAAAACACGGATATGAAAGGTCGAGTCGGGTCTGTTATTCACCATTACAGAGTTTCGTACAGGACAAAAAGAGATTGACGACCATCTGTCGCTTCGGGACATTGAGTTACAGAAACAGTCAAACTGACGAAAAGTAAATGACTGGCAAGAACGACAGCTGCAACATAGTCCTCTCAACTCTTCGGCCTTTTCAATTCACAACTAAAATAAACCAAGTTTAACCCAAAACAAGGATAAATGAACTAGAACAAGCGAAGGTAAAATTGAAACAACCAAAATGTTAACATAATCAATTAAATCCAATTAAAAATGTCCTGCCTAGTGGAGGGCGTGTGGTCAGGCAGCGGTATAAAACAGTGAGCCAGACGTCTCCGTCATCGGTAATGTGCGATCCGTGACTGCGATACTGGACTTGTTCCTCATGTGACGCTGTGTCCCGGCAGCTGCTCTTATCTTTCTAGTAGATATTGATTTTCCATTGGGTCTGCAGTGCAGGAAAATTTAAATATTTGCACTCCGCTGAGATGCAAAGATAAAAGGTTTAGTGCTCGTCCAACGATAAAGTGAAATGATGTGTCATCTTTGCATCCCTCTGAGATGCAGGATAAGGTCACGTGAGTTTCGACGAACAATCAAGTACTGAACTGAACTGGACTGAATCAAATTATAATTAGAAAGATATATAATAGACTAGTTGCAGGTTGCCTAACCCACTATTTTATGTATATGATTGAACGCAAATTAATATAACATATTTTATAGATTGTCAATGTAATATAAATTCATCTGAATTATCTGAATTTTAAATAATTTAGTATATTTACCTAATTTTTAATTCTGATCTCTGATTGGTCGTGATGTTAATAAGCAATAGTTCAGGCGCAATGATACATGAAATAGTTTTTAGCCGTTCGGTTGACACATTGAATTTGTTATATAGAGGTTCAACGAAAAATTAAGCATGACATTAATCACATGGAAATCAAAGCGCGTGTATGACGGATTTAAGCAGATGTCGCTTATTTGAAATCATGCAACTTTACTGAAACAAACACAAAACTAAAATTGCGGAATTCTACCTTGTGACCAAATCAATAATATTAACGACAGCTCAAAGGCATTTTAGCGGATTGCTACAGCCAAACGGATCCTAATGATGATCTAGATCTCTTTCCATACAAGCTCTGGACCCGACAGAAGCTATTTTAAAACAGTATCGAGGGCACGGTCGCATTTTGCAAGTTGTTTCTGGGGCAGTGTTTCAGTGAGGGCAGCATCCGAATTTGAGCCCACTTAACAGCTTCCTGTGGAGGTAACTAAACGAGTAATAGGTGTTTAAGAAGATATCCCAGACCAGTAAGACAACTAATAGACATCCGTGGGATACTACAGTGCAGACCATCCCACCTGGTCAGGTACCCGTAAGCATCTTGGTGGAGTTGAGGTGGAGGGCAGATCTGTGCCTCAGGCCGAGAAACGAAGCCTTCTTGAACGTGTGCTCTAGAGGGATATTTAACCACCTTACGCAACCGACGGGGGTCTGAGCCAACTTTCGAACCGACGGGGGGGCGGATAACCGCCCCCCCAGAAGATCTCCAAAAACTAGCAACGTAGCGAGAAGCGGAAAACGGCGTGAGGTAGGCCGTTGGAACGGAGTACTAGCGAAATACTTCAGCTTTTTTTATCACGCGTCTAATATATTGATGTCAACAGATATTGGTGTCAAAAAAGAGGTCATAATTTTCTCATATTTCGAGTAAATTGTAAATTACTGACCTTCTACATAATCCGGGCTAGCTCAGTAACTACAATTAGCTAGGAGACAATCAGAAAAAATTAGCACTGCAATTGGCTCTTAAGAAACAACTCTTTCGCAACATGTCCTCAGTTCCTGAGATCGGTAGTTCATAGTTAAGGCTCCAGAGGTTCAGCGAAGGTCATAATGCTTAATTTTTACTGAAAAAGTTTTTTGGATACTAACTTCTAAGAGTGTTAAAGGTAATAGAGCTAGTCCATTTGACACCATTCCACTGATTTCTGCAGATCCACGGCGCACGAGACTGTCATATTGATCTTTTATCTGCTAGTCTACTAAAAAGGAACCTGACCTGACCTGGCACGTCAGCCAAGGCAAGTCAAATTATTATGTACTATCTATGGAGGGTTGACAAGAGAAACAGAATGGTGAAAACCACAGCTACTCTATGCTTACGTAGAACATAAAGAGTTATTTGTACAAAAACCATATGACCTTTTGGCACATTGGATTTGACCTTCCAACGAGTTCTTGTACTCGTAGCACAGAAAAAAGAATGAGCTCACAACTCATTGGCTTGTCTATCGTATTTTAATGTCTCTCAAGAAAATACTTGTCATTAGCGTATGAAAGAACTGACTATTACCACAATATAAAGCGCAAAGGCTCGTCGAATGGTGGCGCATTTCAACACTCTCTGCCCATCAGACTTATAATGGGAAGCAGGTCTAAAAATTGACATGACCTCAGCCGTCACCGATATAAAAAATTCCAAGATATACGAAACTGTAGAATCGAAGGCCTTATTACAACACTGTGAGCTTTCGAACTGTTTGGTTCACCCACTGTGGGCGCTTCGGCCAAAAATGTCAACTTACAAAAACGTTGACTGAGGTCAGGTCATTAATGTACCTTGACAACGTGACCTTGAAAGTTAGGAAGTCAATTTTTCGAAAGTGTGCGGAATTGATGCCCAAACAGCCATACAAAATTTTGGCGCGCTATGCGCCCGCCGTTTTCTTGCTAGTCGGATAAAAACCTGTGGGGGGGCGGATATCCCCCCCCCCCCGTCGGTGCGAGGGTTAAGATGACGCTTTGTGTTTTGAACATACAAAGCATAAGTCTCCATGAATTTCTGAGTAGTTTGGTGTGAACAGTAAGTCATAGGAAAGCGTTTAACCATTTATATTTGCTACGGGAAATTTTGGAAATAACTTGCTTTTCCATAGGCATGCGCAATATTATTGCTAAATGACGTCACTACATCAAGTGCTTTATAAATAATACACTTTTACAGGCAAATATTTCACTGAATATTGCTCTGTATGCAAAATGATGTGCATCACGTTGATCAGCACATTTTCTTCTTATTTTGCACATATTCACCAAACAATCTGCAACTAGTCCATTATTCATTCCTCGTGGAAAAAAATGGATGTATGATTTGCTATACTCTCGTGAAAGAGAACTCACCAGGAAATATTTTCCGCGCGTGTTCCTGACAAACCTCGCTCCTTTGTCGCTCTTCTTTTTCAGTCACACGCTTGTAAAAAATATCCTTATCTTCAACTGGGAGCCATGAAGAATCGTCTATGTGTGCCTGACTAACCGTGCTGCGGCCGACGCCGTTGGTGAGCGGCGACGTGTCTTCTGAGGGGGCTTCCGACTGAGGAACCGAGCGACGAAACGACAGGCGAACCTGGAACGCAAGAACGGCAGCTGTAAACGTCACGTGTAACAGAGAAACACCAACCAAACGCAGCATGCTACGGATCAGAAAACAGGCAAACAACGGAACGGAAAACAGGCAAAAGTCCCTTAACTACCAAGAGACATGTGTCAGTTACAGGCAGCACTCTTATATTGAGTTGGCAGCACTGTTTTACTCAGTTGGAAGCACTCTTATATGACTTGCGACTTGAAAAAGGGCGCTAAATTCGGCACCAGGCAAAAATCTTTGTCAGATTTCCCTTTCCAAAAATATATGTACCTACCAGACATGTGCCAAGGCCAAAACATAGGATCCAAGATCCACAAGATCCCACGACAAACTGATTTTTCAGGATCCAAAATCCACAGGATCCCACTATTTTCTTATCCAGGATCCAAGATCCACCAAATCCTGCTAAAAATAATTGCCAGGGATCCAAGATCCACAGGATCCCACGACAAAATATTCATGCAGGATCCAGGGTCCAACAATATTCCAGATCTTGGATCCTAGGGATCCTGGATCCCAGATATTTTCGGGATATTGGGCATGTCTGATCACCACATGTAAGTCTTACACCATTGACATAGAGTGGGATAGTTTTAAAAGCATGAAATATGTGCATTCTTGTATTTTAACACCACAAAAAGTGAAATATGATTACCAAGATCCACAAGATCACACGACAAAGTGATTTTCCATGATCCAGGATCCACAGGATTCGACGTCAAAACAATTTTTCATGATCCAGGATCCACAGGATCCAACGACAAAATAATTTAAATGATCCAAGATGCACAGGATCCCGCGACAAAATGATCTTGCAGGATCCAGGATCCGATAAGATCCTAGATATTGGATCCTAGGGATCATGGATCTTGCATCTTGACTTGGATCTTGGCCCATGTCTGGTACCTACCTCTACAACATCCAAGACGCGAGATAAGCACATTGAGTCCATCCAAGGGTCAGTCCATCCAAATCAGAAATAAATAGAGACGATGTGTTTTTAGGAGCAAAGTGTGATACACGACACATATATTCATGTTTAATTGTGACGAATGTAGGCGATATAGGGGAACGAATTTGGCACCGAATGCTCTTGCCATCTTGCCTCTTGCTCTGCTCCTGCTCTGCCTCTTGCTCTGCTCCTTTCCTGCTCTTGCCATCGCGCAATTTGTTACGTGAGAGTTTCGTGGTTGTGCGTTATATTTGCAATCTAAAATGATCGTCGAACGAGACGAGTTAAAGGGCAGGGTAATCGGATTTCCTCACGAAATCCCGTTTTTTGTAATCCGCTTACAGAATCAACTTTCCCAAAACAAGAGTTGCCAAGACTGCTGTATTCGGGTAATCGGGATTCGAGGGGAAATCCGGGAAATGGGGCTAATATTCATAGCAATAAATTAAGTTTATCACGTAAGTATATCAAATAAACTTTAGTAATCAGTTCTTAGCCCGCGCGACGCTGGGGTCTCCAGCCGAACGCGCGGTGATAGAGGGTAAATTTTACCCCCACCCCTCGTATCTTACGAACCAATGACACCGCAAGTCACGCTAGGCAGTGATCGAAAGCTCTCAATGAGACAAATATAATGCATGCCAACATTCTTAAAATAACGCCACATGTCAGGACACTGCCAGGTCAAAGGTCACAATTGAGATGAGTTTTTGGGACATACTTTCTATCCAAAGCCTTAGATTGGGAATATTATCGAAGTGCTCTCAAAGGAATACTGCATCTCCCTAATAAAATAAAAGTAAAATTGTAAGCAAAGGTCAAGGTCAAGATCAGGTCACAAAAGGTCACTGTAGACGCGAGGTCTACGAAAGTCACGCGACATGTTTTAGGGCTTATTTTACACGTATAATTCGATAGTAGCAGCCATTTTCACAACTTGACACCATAAAAGTGCAATGTTAGTTAGCATAAGGTCAAAAATTGAAATGGATTAATCTAAAAAAAAATGAATTTAGACCAGTTTTTTTTCTTCTTAGAAATACAGCGATTGCATTTAATTGTATGCATGTATTAAAAAAGGTCAAAAAGGTAATAAAAATGACGTCATGGGTGCCTTATACTTTGGAAACCAAAAGTGATTAAAAAACAAGGGTATCAATTTAAAATTTGTGTTTGGGTATCGTTCATCTCTCATATATATTCCGTTCTTAACACGCGCACTAGAGAGGGGTATGCCACTAACACGCCCTGGAGAGGGGGGCACTTTAATTGCCCCCGCCCCCCCCCCCCGTGAGATCTCAGAAAGTAAGAAGACTAGAACGTTCAAACTTACAGGGTAGGTAGGTGCTATGATGATCTACATTCTCGGAAATTTTGGTGACCTTAGGTCAATATCTTAAAGGTCACACGAGGTCACGAAGGTCAAATCGGGCCAAATGTCACCATTTTGAAGATTTGACGTATGTGACGTCACAGGTCAACAGCAATGTGTCTGAAGTTCTGCTTGGGGATGAACATTGATGTTGGCTACTAAATGGCGTTTGAATCGTCCCGATTTGACTGTTTGTTCCAAAGATATTGCTTCGCCGACCTCGATTCTGGCAGCCATTTTCTAATTCAAATCCATATAACTCAAAAATGTACCAACCGATTTATAATTTTGTTACGTCAAACGATCCGCTATTGTGTTGCCGTAAATGTCGCTTAAACACTACCACCCTGCGCCACTTCGTTTGCGAGATATTCACGAAATACATGTGGGAGGGGCACAAAAGTCCCACCCCCCTCCAGTGCACGTGTTAAATATCTGGAAAAATATTAATTTTGTAAAATAATTTCTGAAACATAGGGGTCAAAAGCCCAAAATTTAGCCAATCCGAGATGACCATTTATAGGAAAATTATATTCACTTTCTTTTCACGTGTTGCACTTGCAATTTGCTTCTATACTCGATTGACTACGATTTTCAAAACATTCATAGTTTTTCCACCAAAAATGACAACAAACCATGGGCGTCACCACCACTGGGGGCACTAGGAACATGGCGTCATTAAAACGCCATATCTCGAGTACTGCATCATTTTCAATCAAGTTTCGCAAGAACATGTAGTAGAATTAATCCAGCATAAGGTACTGAAAATTGTACTTCGCTATCTGTCATCGTTTTCAAGTTATTGAGAAATCCGGGAGGGTGGTAAAATTTACCCCCACCCCCGGCGCCAGCGGGTTAAAAAAAACGCAGTTGTGAGGGATTGTTGCTACTTAACTATAATTTGCATCTCCCTTACCCAAAGAACAGTTTTACCTATTTAATTTCCATTTAACACATAGCAATTTAATCATGCCAATCACACATTCTCTGTATCAATGGAACAATACCTACCAACAAACGACGAATTTCACTGCTCAGTGACGAAATCAATCAAAAACCAAACCATTAACCAAACAGTTTAGAAAATAACGAATGCTATGCACAATGCCGAATTTATCGTGACCATTGACGGGACCGCGTCCAGCCTGTTTTGCAGATCGGACAGCCTGGTGGTGAAGTCTTCCGAAGTGCTTTTCTCAATAAAAAAGCAAGTGCCGAATTCGCTGCCGAATAGTAATCAAACTTCGGCCAAAAGCATACAAGAAAAAAAGTACACGGCGCCGGACGTCGAAAACAGACCGACTATNTATAGGGAGGGGATCGAGCTTTCATTGAGCCCCTTTCTTCTGTCTCAAATCCTAGCAGAACTTAATGTGTCTTTTTCAGAAAAACAGATTACATGCAGCCACTGATCAATTTGTATCCATTATTTTGTAAAACTGCCAGAATTGGATAAATCACGAGTAGATTTTCGAACATTTTTGAAGGTGTCATTTTGGGGGGTAGCACCTTGCAGCGGGGTTACACCGTCCCTTCATTGATCGGTGTAGGTCGTATGAGGCTGCGGCCGCTCAACTAGAATAGCTTACAACCAATGACGCAGGGAACCGGGGGGCAGAGGGTGCACGGCCGCCCCCCCCCAACCATTTGCCAGATTTTTAAAATTACGCCTATGCTTTGCATGGAAAGAATCGACTTTCAGAATGCCTCCGCCCCCCCCCCCCCCCAACTTTCGGACAGTTCCGGCGCCCCTGAGCTACAATCACCGGAGTTGCAGGAGGAGAAGTCTGTGTACTCTCCATGGTATACAGATTGTACTGGTCACCCTGGGTGGTCAAGTCCTGCTGGGCCGGAGTGGGTCACATGTCTCGGACATTTCCAATTTTTCATTTATCACGTTTTCCTATATTTTCTTCTCAGCGCTATAACACATTGGGAATTAAAGGCGATATCGGAGCTTTTACTGCAAAACTTGACTAAGCTATCCTGGGACTTGGTGCTTCTAAGTTCTAAGTGTACCAAATTTGCCTAATTGTTCCAGTGTTAACGAACTTTCATTCTCTACATTACACAGCAGTGGTACCTGCTAATTCATTCCTCCATTCACTCTTTATTTTACCATGCTACGAAAAGACGGTCACTTCATTAACCCGCGCAGTGCCGGTGCTCGGTGCCATCTTCGCCGTGGCGGGGGGGGGGGACGCTTTGACGCACCCTTGAACTCGGTTCCTATGGGACCTAGACATAACCCAAAAACACCGTTTGAGAGCTCATCAAAAAGCATTTGGAAACTATTTTGGTGCACATTTTTATCAGGTCAATAATAAGGTCAGCAGTGTCCAGTGGTCATCAAAGATAAGATTTTCCAGATTTAGGACATCGCTCCAGTATCCCCCCCCCAAAAAAAAAAATCGGGAACTATGATAGCTAGGAACAAACGAAAAAAGCAGTCATACGCGTTCAAAAATTGCAATCGCTGATATTTCCTCAAATTTGAGCTCAGGTCAATAGTTCAAGCTACAGAGGACATCGAAAAAGACTGTTTTTTTGCCCAAACTGTTTTCACAAATAACTGCTTATGTAATTAAGATACGGCTGTAATTTTGACACCATCGTTTGTTGTGTCGTCAAGGTGCTTTGAATCATGTATATGATGACCAGGTTAGGTCAACCTAAAGGTTTGACCTCAGGCCAAGGTCAAGTAGTGACCCAAATAGCTCATGCTGCACAAGAGGAGACGTGTCTCGACGAGATACACACATTGGTGCTGGTTTCACTTATCTATATTTATTTTATCGAGAGTTCTTGACAAAAAAGGTGTTGGTGACCTCGAATGATCTCGGCTGACCCTTTAGGGATACTTTAGGGGTACCAGAACACAGATTGTGTCTGGGTCTTCAAGAATGGCGTATGATAACATGATCCAGAAGGGATTGGGCTGGTATCATGCGTATCCTCAGAATGGAAAGCATTCTAATATTTCCCCATTGACTTATACTGAGTGGTTCAAGAAATTGACCTGACCCTAGGTCACCGATAAAAAAATCAAAGATTAACGAATTTTATGCAGGCATTCTTTATGAAATCATGTGAGTACGAGCAGCAGCCAAAATCCAGCTATTCACAGTACGGTGAAAAACGGCAAAATTTCGCGCCGTTTCGCGGCATGACAAGAGTTTCGCAATTACTTACATAAATTTGGAAAATGGGAAAATGAATCCCATTAAGTGTCTGGTAGAGGCTCTCCTAGGCTGGCCCCAGGGCCCACTCCCTTCATTAATATTACTTTTAGACGGATAACGTTTAGCTAGTCTCCCGGGTTCCGAAAAAGCGACGCAAACGCAAAAACGCGGACATCGGCAGTAGGCACACGGAAGCTGCTCCACCGGTGCCCAACTTGCTGGACTGAAGAGCTTATAGTGGGGACCAGGCCAGGACCATCTTCCCCAGGCTCCTCAAGATCCACAGGTTGCCTGGGGATCTTGAGTACAAATCTGTATCAAATCTGTATTATTTATACGTATACAAATCTGTCTGCCTCTTGCTGCTCTCAAATCATTTACACTGTTACCAGTTGTGTGTTACAGTTCGGTACATATGCATACAGTTATTATTATAATATGTACCTAGTTATACTACTGAGCGCTGGCTGCCAGCGGTCATCCTGATTTACTGTCCGAGGCTAATGTATATGAGAAACTACCTTCACTTCATTTGTTATCATGCCGAGTGTTGCAACAGGAAAAGGGGGTTACCTGATGCTTGGCTCCACTCAGGGTCTGGGTTTTTACGAGCGAGCGCGAAGCGCGGAGCGAGTCCTCATTACGAGCGAGCCGCGAAGCGCGGAGCGAGTCCTCATTGACTATCGGAATTTTCTCAACAACATATAAGCGGCCGACCCGGCCAGACCGCGACGCTGGTCAGAGCTTATATCTTTTGACACCCCGCATCCGATCTGACAAGCGGTCTTCGCCATACCTGATAGCCCCATGCAATGACATTAATGATTATTTTACATGTTTTTTCTCATTTGAGGGGGTCAGCACGGCGCATGACACGTGCCGCGTCAGGGGTGTAGAAAGTATTATCCTGCTATGCTGAAGAAAACGGCCTGGAGCGTATAAAGGCAAATTTGGTGTTCAGGCTGAGACCACAACGCACTGGCAATGTTGCACAGGTAAAACTCTGGTCACACTGTCACGTGCGCACGTATGTGTGAGTGCACCTCTGTTCCGTCCACGAAAATTATAACCGTGCACAAAACATCGTTGCAATACCGGACCCCCTTAATTTTATTTTCGGGCCCAAACCAAAAGTCGCAAGAACGGGTCAAAAAGAATGCGTAGAAGAAACGAATCCGGCCCGGCGTATGTACTATGTGCCGATCAGCGGCGCGTGGTAACGTGCAATTTGTTACTGGCTATAAACAACGCAAATTAATAGCTTTATGAATCTTCAACAATTTAAATCAGTGCTCAGCACCTATGGGACGTGAAGCGATGAAACAAAACACCAAATCTGTAGAACCAATGTACCGTCTCTAAAATGCATGCAAAATTGAGGTTTTAATGGCATTATTTCGCTGTTAAAAATCTGTCTGTATATTTTTATGACGAATTATTAACATTTCCTTCATTACACTCGCCGTACGCTTCAAAACCAAAGGTGCTAGTACATAAAAATGATGCAGCTGTAAAGCGCAATCAAATCCATCTAATGCCCACCGCAAAATGAATTTTTTGCCTACAAACATGAAGCTTATAATTGCAAATTTAAAAATAACGCCTTCAAAACCTATTTAGTTCAAAGTATCGATTTTAGTTCGGATCTATTTGCGACGGCAAAACAACACATAGCGAAAATGAATTCAAATGCATGCTTTGCCACAAGACGAACCTCCGTTGGACGGGGTGATAAATTGACGCGGAGTTATTCGGATCGCTCCGTCCTTCGCCCATTTAAAGGCGTCTACTTGGGTTGAATACCGGATTTTTATCACATATAAGCCGGCCGCCAGACAACGACGCTGTCAGGAGCTTTTATATCATTTTTGAACCCAGCATCCGATTGCGCGGTCTTCGCATATGATAGCCGCCATGCAATGACCATTATGATTATTGACATGCTTTTTAATCATGTGATGGGTCAGCACGGCGCGTGACACGTGCGCGTCAGAGGTGTCAGAAAGTTTATCCTGCTGTAGCTGAGAAACGGCTGGACCTATAAAATGAATTTGGTGTGAGGCGGAAGACGCACACCACTGCAATATTGCACAGGTGAAAACTTCTGGGTCACACTGCACGTGCGCACGTGCACCCCTGTTCCGTCCCACAAAAATACCTACAAAACATGTTGGCAATACCTGGACCTCATATCTCGGCAACCAAATCGCAAAGACCAGGTCAAACACAAGAATGCGTAGAGAAACGGATTCGCCGGCGTATGCCCTGTGTCGATTAGCGGCCGCGTGGTACGTGCAAGTTTATCTAGCTTATCTATAGCCAATTTCATAGTTTTATGACGTTGCACAATTTAAATCAGTGCTCAGCACCTAAATGACACGTGAAGCGATGAACAAAACACCAAATCTGTAAACCAATGTACCGTCTCTAAATGCATTCAAAAATTTAGGTTTGCAATGCAGTAATGTCTGTTAAAATCTGTCTGTAATATTTTTATCACGATTTATAATTATTTCCTTAAATTAAACCGCCATAGCTTCAAAACCAAAGGGTGCTAGACGATAAAATGATGCGGCTGTAAGAGCAAATCAATCCATCTTAATACCCACCAAATGAATTGTTGCCTACAAACATGAAGCTTATAATTGCAAATTTTAAAATAACGCTTCAAAACCTATTTTTAGGCTTAAAGTATCGATTTAGTTGGATCTATTTGCGACGGCAAAACACCACAGCGAAAATAATTAAAGATGCATGTTTGCACAAGACGAACCTCCGTTGGACAGGATGATAAATTGACGCGGATTTATTCGGACCTCGCTCGTCTTCGCCGTGCCGTCTTACTGGGTAATATCACATACTTTGTTTTTCCACTACCTAAAATAAAAGGCACGCGCTTCGCGACGTCACAATAAGTGGCCATCGTCATAACGAAGCCATCGTCATAGTTTTCAAGTTCGTCGTAACGCTGAATTTATTCATGCCATTTTTAGCTTTAATGTCCTCTGTAAAGGCTCACCGCCTATTATTTCTGGGCTTTATCAGGCACCAAACCCGTAATTTTCGCCGTTTCGTGGCGCAAAACAAAAAAACAAGTACCTATCAGAAAATCCACAAGCTGCAAAAGGCTCAAAAATACACTTATAATGCAATGGGGGTACAATTTTTCGTCATTTCAGCCGACCAACCCCTCTCGCCCAATCAAAAATTGACGGTAACGTATTCCCCTGATTGTGCCAATCAAAAATAAAACGAATAAAGTACGTAGGCAATTGACGGAATCCAGGGGAGCCTTTAGGTTCATGCTCCCACCCCAGATCCTGAAACCATGATTTGATCCTAAAAACGGCCGAAGCCAACATGGATGCTGCGGGTTCCCACGACTGCGCTCTATCGCCCCCCCCTGGTCCAACAACTTTTGACTGACGGCTGACAGGGCCGCTACCCCCTCCCTGCTCAACAATCTTTTGGGAAATATTCCACTGGATTTGCCCCCCCCCCAAAAAAAAACACACACACACAAACACAGACACGGTTAGATCCATCAGTGCCCGACCCCCGGTCTGCAACATATGGCTGAGGAGCAAATCTGGATTTTGTCGACGTGACCCCCCCCCCTGACACAAATCCTGGCTACGTACCTGATGCCTATGTGGTTCATAATGTGTCTGCGTTCATGCTGTTATTTTTTGCTATTCAGTTTCGAAAACTAACTTAACCCTCGCACCGACGGGGGTCTGAGCCAACTTCGAACCGACGGGGGGGGATAACCGCCCCACCCACCCCGAGATCTCCGAAACTACGCAACGTAGCGAGAAGCGGAAAATGGCGTGAGGTAGGCCGTGACGAGTACTAGCGAAAATACTTAGTTATTTTTTGATCAGGTCAATATTGAGGTCACCAAGGTCAAAAAAGGTCAAATTTTCCCATATTTCGAGTAAATTGAAAACTGCTTCCACATAAATCCGGGCTAGCTCAGTAACTACAATAGCTAGGAGCAATCCGAAAAAAAGCACTGGGATTGCTCTTAAACACTCTTTCGCCACTAATGTCCTCAGCTTTGACGATCGGTTCAAATAGTAAAGGCTCAGAGGTCAAGCGAAAGGTCAAAATGCCTTAATTTTACTGAAAAAGTTTTTTGTTAATACTCTTTAAGTTTTAAGGTAGGGCAGTCATTTTGCCACCATCATGTTTCTCACATCACGAGTGCACGAACCAAGATATCTTTTTTATGGTCCTTATTCTTATTAATTATTTATATCTTATTCTAGGTCAAACCTAAAAAAATTGACCTGACCTGACCTGAGGTCATGTCAAGGTCAAGTCAAATTTTATGTTATCGATGGAGGTTGACAAGAGAAACAGAATGGTGAAAACCACAGTACTCTAATCTTCACGTAGAACATGAGTTATTGTACAAAAACCATATGACCTTTTGGCACATTGGTTTGACCTTAACGAGGTCACGGAAGAAAAATAACAACTTGCATTCTTATTTTTGCTTCAGAATAGTGATTAGGATGAAAACTGACCCACCATTTAAGCCAGGTTTTGTTCGATTGGTGCGCATCTTTCAATTTTCTTCCCATAGACTTATATGGGAGGTCTCAAAAATTGAACATGACCTCAGGTCACCGATATAAAAAAAAAATCCAAGATAAACGAACCTGTAGATATCGAAGCCTTAATTAACACACTGTGAGTTTCGAAACTGTTTGGGTTCACCAGCTGTGGCTTCGGCAAGATGTCAAAACTTACAAAAACGTGACTTGAGGGTCAGGTCATTAATGTGACCTGACAACGTGACCTTGAAAGTTAGGGAAGTCAATTTTTTTTCGAAGTGTGCGGAATTGAATGCCCGAACAGCCATACAAAATTTGGCGGCGCTACGCGCCGCCGTTTTTCCGCTAGTCCGGAAAAATCTGTGGGGGGGGGGCGGATATCCGCCCCCCCCGTCGGTGCGAGGGTTAAAAGAAGATGCAAGCTATATCCTAAATGACTTTTAAGAAAACCATGGCATGTCCTCAACGAAGTATGCCTCCGTCCGGACAATAAATCACCGTGTCCACCGCGCATTATGCTCTAGAAACACCATGTCCCGGGGACATATTCTCGCCTGTGATTTATGCGAGTTATAACGGGCAGCGAGGCAGGGCTGTAGTTTCATTTACAGCGTCACGGCCGCTTCCAGTCTGCTGGGCTGTGATAAATGCGACTTCGCTGACTACAAACTAATGCCAGGAAGAGCCCGGAACGTTATTGCCAGAAAAGACGCACTGGGCCGCGCGGCTGACCTTTGTAAAATTGTATGCAGCCAGGGGTGATTCATTTTGTCGGATGGAACGCGTGAGGACTATGCTAATTGGCAGCAGACATGGGGAATGGTTCAACAGTCTGCAGACTGTTGCAGACTGCAGACTTTGTGTGCAGACTGACAACAGTCTGCATACAAATTATACTCCATTGAGTAGAATTTGTGCTATGATATGTTACCCTCGCCCGTGTAGGGCAAGATACTGAAGGTCACTGACCTCAGATGACCTAGCATGACCTTCGTACCTCCCTACACCAGGTAGGAGGGGGGGGGGGTACGACCCCCCTTGGCGTTTTGGTCCCTAATTAAAGCTAGAGCTTCGATTAAAAAAAAAACGTGTTGCTTGTGACAAGTCACAAGAGGAAGCCATTGACATCCGAGTTTAAGATCCTTGGTTATTAGGTGACCACTGAGGTCATGTTAAAGCCAAAATGTCGTCAAATCGTAAATTTGTAAATAATGAGAACTTATCGAGCTAAAATCGTAAAAGAACATCTTAGAATGCTAAATAGACGCCACATTTGAAATCATCATCACAAAATGACCCTAAACTGCCGAATTAAAACAGGTATGTCAGGTTCATCTGAGGTCAGTGACTCGGTTGACCTTTGGCAGTTGCATAACTCTAGTGGAACATTAAATCAATGTTTGTGGACTGCCATTAAATGAAATAAGCGGTACAAAACTGGCACTAGAAACGGACAGAAGAACGAATAAAATCATCTGAGGTCATCGGAGGTCAGTGACCTCCGTTGACCTCTAAAAAGCTCAATCGAGATTGCAATATCTGCAGAAGCCACAACTGTCACCTAAATACATCTTTGCATATGCTCCTGAACAACAAACACTCGGGAACTGCACGTGCACATGTCTCAAGGATCCTTACTACGGGACGCCAGTTTCGCAAAACACGACCTTGATAAACAAGCAAAGGTCATGGGTCATACGGGTTAGAAGTTCGAAATTTTCAGAGTACGTGTCAAATTGATGCAAAGTAGGGTACTGCAAGTTGCATTGCTATCGGTTGATATTTACGTGAGTAATTCTGGAAAAACCGAGGGGTGGCATCCACCCCCTACACTGGCGAGGGTTAATGTGAATAGCTCATAAGTGAACGTTTTTAATGACTCCTGACATTGTAGAGCTACACGACTTAAAATGAGCACCTTCGCTAGACATCAAAGACTGCCTTTTGAAATGATAATGGTGCAATGGTGATTAATGGTGATTACGGTTTTAGGGAGCACCGACTACTTGCAGTCACTTTGCTCCCGGTCTCTTGATATCGATTCAATGAAGACAAAAATGTAAAGGGTAGCACTGGCGGATCCAGGGGGGATCCTATTACCCTTCTTGAGGTATGCTAAGCAGGCGGCTATAGCTCGCCTCAGGATGCTGGCTGCATCTTTCTGCGTCTGCGTTGGCAAAACACCGCGCCATGCCCTCAGCAGTGGCAGTTTAACGCCTTGGTATGTCTTGATTTGGCAGCGGTGGGACTGCTGCAGACTGCAGTCTGCAGTCAGCAGTCTGCAGTCAGCAGTCTGCAGTCAGCAGTCTGCAGTCAGCAGTCTGCAGTCATCAGCAGTCTGCAGTCAGCAGTCTGCAGTCAGCAGTCTGCAGTCAGCAGTCTGCAGTCAGCAGTCTGCAGTCTGCAGTCAGCACTAGCAGTCTGCAGTCAGCAGTCTGCATCAGCAGTCTGGCAGCTCAGCAGTCTGCAGCACTCGGCGGATCCAGAAAGTGTGATTTGACAGTTTGGGGGGGGGCTATCCCAAAAATTATCTGCATAATATGTCTGAAAAAGTCATCGGATTCGCTTCTTTATGTATCAATAACTATGTATTAAAAATAAACTTCTCTATAAAAGTTGTTTAGTTTTTACGACAAAATCAGAAATGTGTCAAATTTGCGCGATTTGGGTGGTTTGGGGGCCATGGCTTCTGCCCCCAACCCCGCCCTGGATCCGCCCTTGGTCTGCAGTCAGCACCAGCAGTCAGCAGCTGTTTCTCGGCCACCGCTGTCGTCAGACGGCTCGGCTGGGCATCCTCTCCCTAACCCTCTCCCATCCCTCCCTTCCCATCAACTTTATTTCCTCCTCTCCCTTCATTCTTCCCCTCTCTTCTCATTTACTCCCCTCCTCTGCTATCCTTCTATTCCATTTTTTCCTCTCCCCTACTCATAATCTTCTCCCTTTTTCTTCCTTCGTTGCGATTCCCTGTTTCATGTCTTTCCTTCGTCGTTCATTACCGCATCTATTATCTCCTAACCCTCTCCTCTCAATCCTCCTCGTTCCCTCTCCCTCTTCTCTCTTCCCTCTCTGCCCATCTCTCTCTCATCCTCTCTCCCTCTCTCTTCTCTCCTCTCTCCTCTCTCTTCTTCTCTCTTCTCGTCTCTCTCTCTTCTCCCTCTCTCTCTCTCCTCCTCTCTCCTACTCTCGTCTCTCGTCCTCTCTCCTTCTCCTCTCTTCCTCTCTCCTCTCTTTCTCCTCTCATCCTCTTCCTCTTCCTCTCTCTCTCTCCCTCATCCCTCTCTCTCTCTCCTCATCTCTCTCCTCTCTCCTCTCCCTCTCATCCTCTTCCTCTCTTCTCTCTGCCTCTGTCCTCTTTCCTCTCTCCTCTCTCTCTTCCTCTATCTCCTCGGTCCCTCTCTCCTCTCTCCTCTCTCATCTCTCCTCTCTCTCCTCCTCTCATCTCCTCTCTCTCTCTCCTCTCTCCCTCTTCTCTCTCCTGCTCCTCTCTCTCTCTCCTCTCTCCTATCTCTCTTCCCATCTCCACTCTCTATCTTACCGACTTATCCAAAACCATAACAACCCACGGTTACCCCCAAAGAAGGGGGGATAAATTTATCAAAAAAAGGCCCCTCTATCTTACCCGACCTCCACACACCCACGTCAGAGGAATACAGCTAACGAGACGTGACAGTCGGAAATTAGAATTGAAGCACCGCCTACCCCATTTCACCCCACCCCACCCCACCTTTCCTCGCCTCTCGACACCAGAGGCGAGGAAAGTTTGGTGGCCCAATCTTACCAAGAATGGCGCAAGTGCGGCTTGCCGTGAATGAAGTGCTCAGAATGCTGCACTTATTTAACCACGGCGTTTATTCGGCCTCTCTCGTTGTCGAAATAGCCAAGCCTGTAGAGCGCTAGGCTGGTGATAGGATTATCCCCGGTCCGATCCCGAGTCACGGAGTTTTTGCAGGCCGGCGCATCAATATGCCGTATTTACCCATTCACGACATTTGGTAAGACTGGGCTCTTGGTAAGATTGGGCCCAGCTGGCGGCCACTAATGTCGTGTTGCGGTCACATGTGTCACAGTTGCCGACAGCCGAGTTCTGATGGTGTTAGCAGAGATTGTCATGGGTGCCCAAACCCCAAGCCCAGCCCAGCCGAAGCCCATGAACACCAAGCCCAGACCCGACCTACACTCATTCAAATTCTATAATATTGAGACCCATCCATTGGGGCGCATTCAGATAAGCAGATTCTTATTTTCAAAAAATTGCAGACTATACTCTAGCAGTTTAACTTGCATTACTATTAACGATAACTAATATGACGACCTGTGTGTTCCTGTTGATTTGGACACTCAACACTTTTCGGGTCACATTATCATGATTGGATCAGACTTTGGATAATCTTAAATTCGGACATCATTTCTCATCGTTTTCACTATTATTTGCCACTATATTGTGTATATAATGTCAAGTTGCTGTTGCAAGGTGTCTCTGATATTCTCATTTATAAACAATTTACCTGGTTAAAACACCTGGTTGTCAAGTACAATATTCCTGCGTTGCGAAACTTTTTTAGAATTGCCATACCATGCCCTCCAGCACCATGAAAGTCAAAAAATGCATACCCAACCCAAACAATCGGAAGAATTGAGTGGGCACCCATGGGTGCACCCGATCCATGACAATTCCTGGCTGTTAAGGAGATGAACTTGTTGAGGTGTACGCCGGCTTACTCAAGTTCTGAAGCCTCCTGCCGTCTCACCGTTGATTTTTTTTTTTAACTTTTTGGTCGTAGTGTTGTGGGCGGAAATCGTTTGGGGCAGGTGAGCAAGGGCGTAGGAACCTATTTCAAGTTTTTTTTTGGGGGGTGATGCCCCCATGGCGCCCAAACTAAATCCTAGATCCGCCAATGCATGGGAGGGCCACGTCGGTGGTAGAATCAAGTTTCGCTCCTTTCCATGTTTTTATCATTTTTATCAAAAATTTTGGGGGGTGATGCCCCCATGGCGCCCAAACTAAATCCTAGATCCGCCAATGCATGGGAGATATCAATTTTTTGGGGGGTGATGCCCTCATGGCACCCAAACTAAATCCTAGATCCGCCAATGCATGGGAGGGCCACGTCGGTGGTAGAATCAAGTTTCGCTCCTTTCCATATGTTATCGATGTTCTTGACCAAGGGGGATGGGATCGTCAGAGAATCTAATTTTATATAGTGTATGTTTTAGGGGGAGCAAACTTAGCTACGTCCCTAGGCAGACTAGGGCACAATGGTGCACAGGCGCACAACCAGTTATTTCCAAAGGGGTGTCCCGGATCGAAAGGGGGGTTGGTCCCCTGCCATTTTTCAAAAAAGAGTACGGAAAACATGTGCTTTGTCTCTAAAAAGGTAGTCCCGGATCCTGGGAGTCCCCCCCCCCCCTGGTTGCGCCAACATCGGGGTCGGGGGTACCAAGGTCCAAGACCACGTTGTTGAACTGTAGCGCACTGAGCGAAAGTATTTTAATCTGCGTCAAATAATTGTTATTGATGCCCCACGGATTTACTTCAGATTTCGGGGAGAGCCGATTGCTAATTTTCAAACCCATGAAAACGGTAAGGTATGTTGCGAGATTTATTCGCTGAACATGCGACATTACTGGCCTATTTTACGAATTATGCGTTTCGAACGGTAAGAAACTTTGCCCTACAGTCATAACAAATACAACGTATTGAATGAATGAGAAAAGTTTCGGCACATAAGTCTGCATAATGTATTTTTTTTATAAGATTCCTTTTTATAAGATTCATTCAAAGATTCCTGAGGGTGTTAGCTTGACGCGCCCTGAACAATTGTTGCTGAGATAGCCTGGCACTCTCGGAAATCTGAGTGAAATATATATATATATATATATTGACTGTAAATTATCTATCACCCTCTGTTTCAATAATCTGCAAAAATCGTTAAAAGTCCCTTATTGTTTTGCAATGAACTAAAAATCTTAAACATCAGTCTTTCTAACTGGGGTTGCATAAGCTTGCATAAGCAACGGAGAAAACGCATAGTAGTTAAGTCATAATTGTATTGAAGATCTTGTCGTAAAAAGTTTATGGCTGCTAATGAAACCTTGCAAAAACACACGTAATGGATTTGTCAAAGACACATTTTAAGATAAATTAAATTGTCATGTATAAAATGACTGATAATAAACTCGACTATCAAACTGCTGCTTCGAATTTTCTAGTTGTATTGACATTCAAAATTTTAAGAAATCCAAAGACAACTTGTATTGTTTTTACAATATTAAAAAATCGGAATTGCCCCTAAAACCGGAATATATGTTATCGAAGCGTGTTCCGTAAATATGAGTATTAGATTTCAAAATAATACCTACACTGTTAAAAAGTTTAGCACCATGGTAAAAAGCAGCATGTTTTCCCCGCTTATTTTAAGCAGGCTAAATGGGTGCTACACTGTTGAAGAAGTTTAGCACCATGGTAAAAAATCAGCTGTTTTCTCGGGTTATTTTAAGCAGGCTAAGTGGGTGCTAATTTATTACCCACTTAGCCTGCTTAAAATAAGTCGAAAAACATGCTGATTTCTTACCATGGTCTTAAACCTTTTCAGCAGTGTTGCACCCATTTAGCCTGCTTAAAATAAACCGGGAAAACATGCTGGCTTTTTACCATGGTGCTAATTTTTTTAACAGTGAATCGTCAAAAATGACTGCCTTATGAGCAACGGCTTTACAAAGACAAAACTTGACCACCTTTCTCAGCATTACCATGCATATAAAACGCATTTCCGTTCTTGCGTTTTACTTTTATTTGTATGAAAGAAACAATGTTCTAAGGTCATTTTCCGTTTTCTAGAAAGAAAAAACATGTCCATAAACATGTGTAACAAGGCCTAATCACCGTAATCTGCAATTCAACCTCGTATGTCCTTGACCTGACCTAAGGTCATCAGCAGCTTGGAATGGTACTTAGAAGTGTCAGACAGACGAGTCATGTCAATTTACCAACTGCTTATGCGTTAAATATCGGAATTTCGCCATCCATCGAGACCTTAATTACATGCTCAAACATTTGTTTTTTACGTGACCTGTAACGTCATCGGTGAGCCCCAGGTTAACATTTTTCGATAAATGTTCTAGGACTGTCGAATGCCGTTTGAATTGTTTAGATCGGTTTGGTAGTTCCGGAGAGCCGAGGGGGAGAGCAAAAAAAGACACCCCCGACCCCCAGTAAGTCCCGTTATGGAAAATATCACAGTAACTCGCGGCATGGTGCTGATTCACACATAATTGTCACCCGACACTCGAATTAATGACTACGGTAGGTGAAAACCCGACGTTTCTTTCACGGCACCGCACAAGCTCGTGTACCTATAACAAGAATTAATGCGATTGTTAAGAAGTAATTATCGCTGAAACTGGGAAATACCTGATTCAGGTTACCTGGGACACAACGTAAAAAATGTCTTCTGTCAGAAACCAAAGCTACCATGCCATCTGCAAATTGCATTCGTACATGTATATTTTCTACGATTTCGGAGACCGAGTATATATGGACGCATGGGTGAAGGAGCGGGAAAAAATATTGCTGAAGGATGGCATCGCTAAGGTACTGGTATAGATAACGTCAAAAGTGTCCTGTGATAGCCCCGTTACACTCACCAGTATATTTCGACGTGCGTCCTGCTGGCTGTTCCATCCTGCGTTGAGGGCTGATGTTACAGTTCAAGCTTATAGTTAATCATTACGCTGAGAAAACAGAGTTATTTACGCAACACGTTCGATGTAATTTTTCTGAAAACATTAATATTTACCATACCATAGTTTGCAGCAATAACTACAGCTGACCACATTCGCTGCAACACATCGCCCTATAGTCATGCCGACCGGCAGGCAAACCGCGCCTCACTAGGTGGAAACGCTGATCGGATCCGGTCGGATACGCGGACATTGGTAAAGGATCCTTCACCAATCTGAAACATTGGTAAAGGGTACCCTTCATCAAAGAGATACGTTGCTACACCCATGTATGGACGACTGAAAAGTTGGTGTGGCACCGCCACACCAGTTCCAAAGTTGGTGTGGCAGCTGCAACACAACTTCCGACGCCTATGCAGGTGAGGGTACGTGGTTGATCTTACGTGGGTTGACGGAACGTCATGATAAAATGGGAAACCAGCAAAATATTCTCGTTTCGGACCCCTCCCCGATTGCACAATTTCTTTACGGATTTGAGCTTTTCTCGTCTTGGTGTAGGTACCTGATCTCTTAAGTTTTCCCTTTTTAGCTACATGAAGAGATAACAAATTGGTATGTGACAAGTGAGAGGTCATGGCCCGCTCCCACCTCTCTCACTTCATCTTGCTCCTACGATTGTAGATATTCGGAATGACTGCCCTCCCTCTGTTGTGCGTTTCCATTCAATATATCCAGGTTGTCATGGGACCCATGTACAAACAAACATGTCTGACCTTCGCATTCCATTTCGTCCGGGAGCTCCCTTCGCCGGAGCTAGGCTTGAAAAGTCTCGACTGAACTGAGCAGCTACGCCGGGGCGCCCCTGCGGCAGTGGCGCCATCTGTAGTCTGTACGGTCGTTTTGCACCGGTCACGTGACGTCTGTGCTGGCTGACTCGCCTGGTCANAAGGAGATACATGAAGGTGAGGTAGTTATTTGGAAATCACATCGCTAGTGAGTGAACAAGAAGAAAATATGTGGCTGGTAAAAAATACAAAAATGAAATCGTATTCATGATCCAGATTTCGGAGATGAAATTAAAAACGATTGCTGATTGACTGGCGTTGCTCCGTTTCTTGCAACGTCACATGCTTTGTGGCAGCTGATTAGCTGAGTAGGGATTCGGCTTTAATGCCCTTTTCTTCATAGGGGACGATTGCAGACATTGACGAATCCAGAGCGTTGGTTTGTGAGGGGGCATGGATGGTTGGAGGGGGGGGGGGCATGTTCCCAAAAGTCTTACGCAATTCTGAAAACTAGGATTCTTAAAACACGGTTTTCGCTTGCCTATGCATTGATAGATCGGATTGAAAACAAATTTGCCTTAGTAAAAGTTACTCGATTGTCTTCTATATCAGGAAATGTGTCAGTTTTGCTCCGATTTCAGGCGTGGGGGGGGGGCATGGCCGCTTTGTCCCTCCCCTTCCTGGATCCACTAGTGACTGCAAATTGCAATATCATGGGAAAGGATTTGGTTTTGGAAGGCCATTTCCCTACATTCTACATGTATGCAGAATGTAGTAGATGTACCTCATGTCTGTATGTACTTCAGGTCAATTAGTGCGCTCGGTTGAGGTGGTTTTAAGCTGAGGTCTTCAGCTTCCATTTAGGTACGTACGTCTCCCACCATTGAATAGACTCGGGGAGAATGTCAAATGTATTGCATAATGCATGGCCAGTGTAAATATGATCAAGATGAGCGGCTTAAAACTGATATTCTACTATACCATGAATATTTATTGAGTTTCGAAGACCCAGCCGAAAACTTCCACTAGAGCCAAAGTTAGTCGACCACCACAATGCAGAACATTACGGTGAGAAGACGAACCGCAAGCCACACCAACGAGGCTAGTTTCCATGTCATACGGCGAACTTGTACATTTAAGCCTCACTCAGGTGACCGACGAGCCATTAGGCTCTCTTCTGGCGGGGAAGTTGCGGCCGTTGGCGAATGTTTCTGCCAGTGCATGAGTGGAACTGCCCCGGGCGCCGGCCTGTGGCGTCAGAGTCGTCGTTAGCCAGATTACGCGGACCGGGACGGTACTGGAGCTTAGCTGGCCTTTGTCGGCTTTGTTTGCAAACTAAGACAGAGATGGGCGACCGTCGCCGCGGCAATCAGTGTAATTTCCTGCACCGCAATCCGGCCAATAGTAAAGTTGTTTGGCGAATTCCAAGTGATATAAAAAACTACACGCCTTGGCGGTAGCATCAGTGGAGATAGCAGTGGAGAAGCGTGGGAAGACGATCGATCCTGGTGGGCGTGGGTCTCCAGTGACGTCGACACGGCGTACCGCCATGGTCTCCGCTCCGGGACAAACATTGGCGAGCCGTCTGGAGCAGCTGACAGCAAGAGGGCCGGTCCGGGCCGCTGATCTGCAGTCACAAGCTCCAACCGGCCGTTTGGAGCAGCTGGCATCAAGAGGGCTGGTCTGGGCCGCCTTGATCGCAGTCACAGCCTCCACCGCCGTCTGGAAGCAGCTGGCAGCAGAGGGCCGTCGGGCGCCTGGATCGCAGTCACAGCCTCCACCCGCCGTCTGGAGGCACTGGCATCAGAGGGATGGTCGGCCGCTTGATTGCAGCTCACAGCTCCACCGCGTCTGGAGCAACTGGCAGCAGAGGGCCGGTCTGGGACGCCCTGGATCGCAGTCACAGCCTCCACCACGTCTGGAAGCAACTGGCAAGCAGAGGGCCGGTCCGGGCCGCTGGATTCGCAGTACAGCCTCCACCGTGTCTGGAGCAAGCTGGCATCAGAGGGCTTGGTCTGGGCCGCCTTGAAAATCGCAAGTCCAGCCTCCACCGCCCGTCTGGAGCACTGGCAGCAGGAGGGCCCGGTCCGGGGCCGCCCTGGGATCGCAAGTCACAGCCTGCCACCGCCGTCTGGAGCAGCTGCGCAGCAGAGGCCGGTCCCGGGCCCGCCCTGGATCGCAGTCACAAGCCTCCAACCGCCGTCTGGAGAAACTGGCAGCAGAGCCGGTCTGGGCCGCCTGGGATCCGCCAGTCACCAGCCCTCCACCACCCGTCTGGAGCAACTGGCAGGAACTAGCAAGAGGGCCGGTCCGGGCCGCCTGGATCGCAGTCACAGCGCTCCACCGGCCGTCTTGGAGCAGCTGCTACCAGACGGCGGTGGAGGCTGTGACTGCGATCCAGGCGGCCCAGACCAGCCCTCTGCTGCCAGCTGCTCCAGACGGTGGTGGAGTCTGTGACTGCGATCCAGGCGGCCCAGACCGTCCCTCTGATGCCAGCTGCGGAGGCGGTGAAGGCTGTGACTCGATTCAGGCGGCCCGGCCCGGCCCTCTGCTGCCAGCTGCTCCAGACGGCGGTGGAGGCTGTGACTGCGATCCAGGCGGCCCGGACCGGCCCTCTGCTGCCAGTTGCTCCAGACGGCGGTGGAGGCTGTGACTGCGATCCGGCGGCCCGGACCGGCCTCTGCTGCCAGCTGCTCCAGCGGCGGTGGGGCTGGTGGATGCGTCCAGGCGGCCCGGACCGGCCTCTGCTGGCCAGTTTGCCTCCAGCGGCGGTGGAGGCTGTGACTGCTGAGATCAAGGCGGCCAGACCACCTCTGATGCCAGCTGCCTCCAGACAGCGGTGGAAGGCTGTGACTGCCGATCCAGGCGGCCCGGACCGGCCTCTGATGCCAGTTGCTTCCAGAACGGTGGCGTGGGAGGCTGTTGATGGCGATCCAGCGCGTCCCAGACCGGCCTCTGCTGCAGTTGCTCCAGAACGTCGGTGGACGCCTGTGACTGCAATCAAGGCGGCCCCAGACCAGCCTCTGATGCCAGCTGCTCCAGAACGCGGTGGAGGCTGTGACTGCGATCCAGGCGGCCCGGACCCGGCCCTCTGCTGCAAGCCCTGCTCCAACGGCGGTGGAGGCTGTGACTGCGATCAAGGCGGCCCAGACCAGCCCTCTGATGCCAGCTGCTCCAGACGGCGGTGGAGGCTGTGACTGCGATCCAGGCGGCCCGGACCGGCCCTCTGCTGTCAGCTGCTCCAGACGGCGCCAATGTTGTCCCGGAGCGGAGACCATGGCGGTGACGCCGTGTCGACTTCACTGGAGACCACCCCACCAGGATCGATCGTCTTCCCACGCTTCTCCACTGCTTCTCCACTGATGCTACCGCCACAGGCGTGTAGTTTTTATATCACTTTGAATCGCCAAACAACTACTATTGGCCGGATTGCGGTGGCAGGACATATTACACTGATTGCGCGGCGGCGACGGTGCGCCCATCTGTCTTAGTTGGCAAACAAAGGCCGACAAAGGCCAGCTAAGCTCCCCAGTACCGTCCCGGTCCGGTAATCTGGACTAACGACGACTCTGAGCGCCACAGGCCGCGCCCGGGGCAGTTCCACCTCATGCACTGCAGAACATTCGCCAACGACGGCGCAACTTCCCCGCCAGAAGAGAGCCTAATGGCTCGTCGGTCACCTGAGTGAGGCTTAAATGTACAAGTTCGCCGTATGACATGGAACTAGCCTCGTTGGTGTGGCTTGCGGTTCGTCTTTCTCACCGGTAATGTTCTGCATTGTGGTGGTCCGACTAACTTTGGCTCTAGTGGAGTTTTCGGCTGGCTCTCGAAACTCAATAAATATTCATGGTAATAGTAGAAATAATAGTTTTAAGCCGCTCATCTTGATCATAATTTACACTGGCCACTGCCATTATGCAATTACATTCTGAAATTTCCTCCCGAGTTATTCAATGGTGGAGACGTAACGTAACCTAAATGGAAGCTGAAGACCTCAGCTTAAACCAACCTCAAACTCGAGCGCACTAATTGACCTGCAGTACATACAGACATGCAGGTACATCTACTACATTCTGCATACATGTAGAATGTAAGGGAAATGGGCCTCCAAACAAATCCTTTCCCATGATATTGAATTTGGCAGTCTAGTGGATCAGGAAGGGGAGGGACAAGCCGGCCATGCCCCCCCCCCCCCACGCCTGATAATCGAGCAAACACTGACACATTTCCTGATAAAGAAGACAATCGGTAACTTTTACTAGGCAAATTTTGTTTTCAATCCGATCTATCAATCACTAGGCAGCGAAAACCGTGTTTTAAAGATCCTAGTTTTCAGAATGCGTAAGATTTTGGAACATGCACCCCCCCTCCAACCATCCATGCCCCCTCACAAACAACGCTCTTGGATTCGTCAATGTCTGCAATCGTCCCTATGAAGAAAAGGGCATTAAAGCCGAATCCCTACTCAGCTAATCAGCTGCCACGAAGCAATGTGCGTGCAAGAAACCGGAGCAACGCCCAGTCCCAATCAGCAATCGTTTTTAATTATCTCCGATAATCTGGATCAGAAGTACGATTTCATTGTTTGTATTTTTTACCCACACAATTTTCTTCTTGTTCACTCACTAGCGATGTGATTTCCAAAATAACTACCTACCTTCACTGTATCTTCCTTTATGATACACAACACAACCACTGGGTCCAGCCTCACCAATAGGGGGGGGGGAAGGCCTCCGGGGTCCTTGAACCGGGGGGGGGGAGGGTGGGGTCGGGTCGTGAATAAATCACATTTTATCTAGTGTAAATTTATGAATTTATAACTTACCTATAACCAAAATACGATTTCTCGCCGTGTTTGGTGCACTAAAAAAACACCGATCAACTCCGGTACGTGATCGTCACAAGTACGACACGTGGCGGCTTCTTCGCACCATTTTCTCCTACTGGCCTGTAATTTGTGGACTATCATCTGCGAAAACTTGCTTGATTTTAGATACAATTGTAGTGTTCCGTTATTGCCGTCCGTCCGTAAGCTGCGTTCCGTAGTTTGAAGGCTGCGTGCGTGGTGACGGGTCGCCGGGTCTAGCGGTCCGCTGACCCCGGCTGACCCCGGCTGCGTGGTGACCGGTGCCTGAGGCGGGTCTCGGTCGCGTCCCGCTGACCCCGGCTGAATACAGTAGTCTGGATTCGAGCGAGCTGGCGTGTGGCTGTGAGCGGGGGTTACGGAGGAGCTCGAACATTCCAACAATGCAGGGGAATTCTCACTCGGTATGATCAATATATGTTATAAAATAAATAATCGATACACTGTATTATGTCAGCAATTCACTATAGTCAGTAAAAATATAGTTTTAAGATTTCCTTGCCCTGGAAAATAAACTTTATTGGTAGGTGGAAATATGGCAGCAAATACAAATACTCGTATGCAATTTGTGGCCAAAATTTCAAAAACTGCCCCAAACTGTCAAAACCCGCACCAAATGTGATGAGTTGGTGCAACCCTGCCCAGACAAGATCTCGTTAAAACCTGCCACGTTTTGCAGACTGGCACTTTGGATAAACCTCATTAGTTACTGTATGGCCAGCGCGCAAGAGCTACGTTAGTTACGAATCGCTCCAGATCAAAATAGCGTCAGGCGAGCCACTTTCCCTACTAGCTACTGCTACCGAATTGCTACCAGATAGAGGAAACATGAACGGCAAAATAGTTTGTTTTTCGTTAACAAGTTATTTCTCGCAGCCAGTACCCATTTTTTTCATCAACAGTTTCAGCAGATTGGGGGGGGGGGGCTAATTTATACTGCCACCTTGTCAGACCTTGGAATGGGGGGGGAGATTTTGCCCCTGCGCCACCTGGTATCCGCAGTAAACATGACTTACGCTTGCAATGTGCATCATGCCGCCGAGATAACTCACATTTTTCGATCGCATGTTCTAAGCTAACGACACAAAATCAAATTTCGTCATTCTGCCCTCATGACTTGGAAAAATGTTTTCAGTCATCGACCATGCTAAACATATCAAATGGTGGAGACATTGGGGTTACGCTTATGCGTTATGCATACTCATTGATGTAAAGTGTAGACACGGTATCGGGTATACCAGAGGTTCCAAGGTTACCGGAACCGGGCATCAGTCGAACGTATACATGTTCACCCATTCAACAGCATCAATCTTCAGTTGCCATGGTGGATTCCAAGTTCACGATGCACATATAATAGCCGTTTTCACGATGGTTTATTTTGCGCGAAATGTTTTAAAACATTTTAAAATGTTTTAGAATGTTTTAGTAGTAGCCGCTTTCACGATGGACTTATTTGCCAGAAATGTTTTAACCCTCGCCCTACGGTCCCGTAGGGCGAGGGTCAAAGCATTTTTTTCGCAAATTAGTCCATCATGAAAGCGGCTACTACTAAAACATTTTAAAACATTTTAAAATGTTTTAAAATATTTCGCGCAAAATAATCCATCGTGTAAACGGCTAATATGTTAGTTTTTACCTACTGAGAAGATATTTGAATTGCTGCAACTTATGCAACAGGCCTAACTACGCCGCTAAGGAAACTTTTCTCAAATGTTCGAAAGACATTTATAAATTAGGTCATCGCATGCGTTTCAATTGTTTCATTATTATATTCAGTATTACTTATATGCCTTCATTGTTACTGTGGACATTGTTCAATGCATGGGCAAAGCTAATGGGAACAGGTGGTGGGAGTAAGTGCTCATAAGTCACCTGTGTGGGTAATTACAAAATGTCACATATAGTTAAGGGTGACATCCGGCCGACCATACAACACGCATCATTCACAAACCCCATCATTCACGTCACCCCCAGCCAACTGAGCACGCACCTCACAGCCGGTGCTCTGGCTGTGACTAACCTGGAGATGCGTTTCGGCGGTGTCGGGAGCAACCCTCACAGTCGTGCTCTGGCCTGTGACTAACCTGGGAGATGCGGTTTCGGTGGTGTCCGGGAGCACTCACAGTTCGGTGCCTCTGGCCTTGTGCTAACCTGGAGATGCGGTTTCGGTGGTGTCGGGAGCACCTCACAGTCGGTGCTCTGCTGTGACTACCTGGAGATGCGTTTTCGGTGGTGTCGGGAGCACCTCACAGTCGGTTGCTCTGCCTGTGACTAAACCTGAGATGCGTTTTCGGCGGTGTCGGAGCACCTCACAGTCGTGCTCTGCCTGTGATAACCTGGAGATGCGTTTTCGGCGGTGTCGGGACACCTCACAGTCGGTGCTCTGGCTGTGACTAACCTGGAGATGCGTTTCGGCGGTGTCGGGAGCACCTCAGTGAAGTGGGTGGTACTGGTGAGACGGACAGCGTCTCCGAGGCCAGACTGGGACAGCCGCCATGCGGAGAACTCGTACCTGGAGAGCGCACAGCTGCTAGTGTCAGCTGAACACACATTAATCAGTCAAGTGGTACCGACAGAAACGTCATTTAACAGGGTCGAGAAACCCACCACATGTCTTCGAATTAGAGGAGCGCGAGCGATGGAAGTACAACTTCAAATAGAAAGAAGTCAATTACAACTAGCTCGTTTGTGTTTATTTTACATTATGACGACTTCGACCGACTCCGACTCCGAAGCCCTGCTTTTGGGAACAACATGCCGTATAACTTCATTACTAAAATATTCCCATATTTCAATTTCACGGTCATTAATCTCGTTTATGCCAGTTTCAGTCCTTCCAACCCCGCAAGTCCATTTATCATTCTTTTGAGCCAGGCAACTCCGCTGGTCAATTGAATTATGCTTTGACCTATTGAGGCTGCTTTTACTACCTAGTCCGTCTATTGAATAACCGTTTCACTTAAGCTATTCCTTTTCCGTCTACTTGATATCCAATAGAATTACAGGAGTCGACATTCTCATTGCTCATAGTCAACACAGTAGAGCCTGCAATATTCATCACAGACGCGAAAACACCAGCAACATTACCAGCCAGCTGTCTCTGTCCGCTGGGTCAGAACGTGTTGACTATACGCCGCTGTTTGCCCGCGTTTTGCTTCACTGCTTATTTGTGTGTCCGGGAGGCCAGAGGTCAACAGAGTGCTGAGCAGGAGGCGTTACATGCATACAGAGCGAGGTACCAGCAGTGGGCCGCTCGGCTGGCCGACGGACACGCAGACCAGTCGGGCGGCACCGCCGGCAGGCAAAACGAGCAGAGATCGCGCCGCCGCCGCCGCCGCCGCCGCCGCCGCCGCCACCGCCGCGCCGCCACCGCCGCGCCGCCACCGCCACCATCGCCACCATCGCCACCATCGCCGCCATCGCCACCATCGCCACCGTCATTGGCAACTCGTTAGGCGAGACACGACTGTCACGTGACCAATCAATAGCCGGCGGGGGCGGGGGCGGCGCTCAGAGGCGGCGTGCCTCCACGGCGGGCCAATGGGCAAGTAAAGACGACTCGGCAATCTGCACTTCATAAGGCACCAGGCCAATGCATCGCTATATCGCACCGCTGCGCCGGATCGTACGCACACGACTATTCCACCGCCACGCTGCCATGGTCACTGCCCACTGGCGGCGGGGCAAGCAGGATTCATACCAGCGTTACACGGGATTTATATACGATTTACACGCAAACAAACACACCGATATTGCACGGACAAGGGTCTCAGATGTAAGATTGTGAACCGTGATTTACTCGCTCGAATTTCATTCTCGGCATACATACTTGATACAGCACGATTTACACAATGAGCTAGTGATACTGAGACGGCGACCAGCATCAAGTTTATGAACCTTTGCGTGCATCCTTGTTTTTCAACCTTTTCTATAATAATATACGTTGTGAATCACTTCACAGCTGTTTCAGTCACTTAACCCCGCATTGGCTGGGGTCTCAGCCGAACGCCACTGGCTGGGGGTCGTTTTTCGCCCTCTCCACATCGCTATCTTCTGAACCAATGACCGCAGCGAGACGCGCAAGGCGGCAATCGAAAGCTCTCAACGAGACCACTCTAAAGCAAACGCGAAATTTGCCAAATAAATTCACATGTCAGGTCACAGTCAGGTTAAAGGTCGAATGTTAGGTATTTGAGTTTTTGGGCCATACTTTCCATCCACAAACTTATATTGAGACTATCATCGCTCAAAATGCTCTCAAAAGTACGATGCATCTCCCATATAAGCAAAAGTGAAATTGTAGGCAAAGGTCGAGGTCAAATCAGGTCACTATTGGCAATAGGTCATGCGACACATGTTTTATGGCTTATCTTAAACAAATAATTCAATTGAAGCAGCCATTTGCACACCTGACCCGATATAAGGTCAAGATCAGGTCATGAAAGGTCAATTTTTTAACCCGCGCACTGCAGGGGGAGTTGATTTCCGCCCCCCTCAGGTTTTTCAGGAGTAGCGGAAAAACGACGCGCAGCGCCGCCAGATTTCGCACACCTGTTTGGGCATCAATTACCCACACTTTGAACAAAGTTTTGACTTCAGGTCATCTCAGGTCAGGTCACAGGGTCACGTCAAGTGACCTTACCTCTAAAAATGTTTGTGTTCGTGCCAAGGCCACAGCATTATTCCGAAAGATTTGAAACTTGCAGGATTTCATAAGATTATCAGTACCTACAATTTTTGTATCTCGGATTTGTCATATCGGTGACCAAAAGGCAGGTCAATTTCCTGACCTCCCATTATAAGTGAACGGGAAAAATACAAATGCTTCCTATTCAGATAATTTGCATTGGATCAAGCCAATTATTTCAGAATCATGTTATTTTAGCTCATGATTGATGACCCGGTTGCAATTTTTGCTCAGTGACCTCTGCAAGATCATCTGAGGTCATCTGAGATCATAAGCATCGTTGTGCTAATACATATTGATATAAATGTAAGATAGAGATGATCGGGTGGCACCAACATGTTTGTCTCGTCGAGCCGCGTCGCCCCATATGCAACATGACCTACCTACCTGGGTCATCAAATGACCTTGACCTGAGGTCAAATTTATCGGTTGACTTAAACGGGTCACCATTCACATGATTCGAAGCGCCTTGACGAGACAAACACGATGGCCTCAAAGTTATTTCCCTATATTTGTTAGGTAAAATGCTATTCACGAACAACTGTTTGGCAAAAAAATAACCTTTTTGACTTTTCATGACCTCTGGAGCTTTAATTGTTGACTTTATCTCAAATCTGAGGGCAAAACGTTAATTGCATTTTCCAATAGCTTTCGATTGATTCTTTAACAATTTGTTCCTAGCTATCATAGTTTTCGAGATATTCAGGGGTTTCTGGAAAAGAGCCATAAAAACGGAAAATCTGACCTTTGATGACCACTGGCGACCTCAATTTTGACCTGATCTAAGAAAAGACCGATATACTTTCGATAGAGGTTGTTCCGAGCTATCTAATGCCGTTTTTTGCTTGTCGCTACATTGCGTAGTTTTTTAGATCTCACGGGGGCGGAAATCAACCCCCCTGCAGTTCGTGTTCGGCGCGAACCCCTGCAATGCGCGAGATAAAATGGATAAATATAAAACACAAAATGCATGTTTCTTATCCAGTTTTGTCTCAGAAATACAGTGGTGCCATTTATTTTGTATGTATCTGGTAGGAAAAAAACGTATTTAAAAAAAATAACGTCATGAGATACTCATACTAAGAGAGCAATCAGTGATTCAAAAATACGGATATTGCTTTGAAATTTGGTTTGGGTATCGTACATGTGTGGTTTTCTTACATTTTTCCGGTTTCTTGAAAATACTATGTATAAAAACAAATGTTGATAAAGAGGGAGTTTTCTCCCATTTTTGTTTTTATTTTTGGGGGTGAAAACCAAAATTGTGAAAAATCCGAGATCGACATTTTCTACCCCTTGTCATTTCCTATCTCCGGAAGTTTTTGATTGCCTTTTGTTAAAGGAATGGTTCTTGTACAGCCCGTTAGAGTTTAGCTGATATTTTCGTCAACGTCGTGTGTAGTGACGTCACTAAATTTGATATTTACTCGAAAAAAATAGACGATATTGTTTAATTATTGTACTGAAAACGTCAAATTGATGTAGACAAAGGTAAACAAAGTTTTGCGACCAAAGTTTTGCGTTGATAGCACTGTTCGTTTTTTAGCTATCGTGAATATCCCTGAGGAGGGAGTGGCGTTTTTTTTCGTCCCCCAGCCAATGGAGGGTTAAGCTAAATTAAAAGGCGTCTTTACCCTACCACCAGGGCGCTTAAACACTGGGCATCTACTACAAACTTTTTATTTGGTATATACTATAAATATATTATAAAGACTTAAAACTATACCAAAAAATGAAGGTCACAATCAGATCTGGAATAATATACCAGAATATGGCTGCATCTTACCGCTGCGTTTATAACGCTTTTATTTCCATCAACAAGCTCATATATAAACGTATTGGTAAGCATTGCCAATGTGTACCAGTTAGAAACTGCGTGTTTAACTTCAATCTTTCTGAATGTGATTTGTGATTTCTAGGTATTACAATTTAAATGACTATTTCAAAAACTTTTATCTTACCGTTGCTTCAATGGTCAATGACACACTATTAACGTTGACTATTCTAATGGCATTTGACAAATTATGAATTATTGACTTCCTCCTTTTCACTTGAGTGCTGATTTTACCTCCATGTTTTGTGAAGAATCTAGTGTTAAAGTTGGTGAAGAGACTGTCTGGTAATTTATCATAATTGACTAATTAATTCTAGCATGCTGGATACTATATAACTGACATTCATTTACAGGCTGTAGAGAGGTAAAGGCTGTAGAGAGGTATGAGACCTACACTTTTGTTCTGACATTTGTGTGTGCTTATTGCATAAATGTCGAGCATTCAATAAATATGAAATGTGCATCTAACTGATTTGTGTTGGGTACCATAATTTACCATATGCCGGGGATATCAAAATACATTAGCCGGAGAGGTGTGGTACTATATAATACGCATGAGGCCGGTTGTAAATAAATTGTCGAGACCGAGGTGCTTTCTTGATTTTTGAACGAGCGAAGGCCAGGTCAAAACAAGAAAGCACAGAGGTCTTGACAATTTATTCCGGCCGAGTGGGGTATGATTTTTACCATATTTAGTCATTCAATATGTGTTTTTCATATTTTTCAATCATGTTTTAATTATAACTAGGTCCTTACCAGAGCAAGAAATATATTTATTTATAGTTAAATTTTGACTCGATAAAATTAAAGAAAGCCTTGGAAGCAAAGTCGACAAAGCTTTCAGAATTCCAAGTCAGAATTGTACACACACACGGTTTTCACGCGCTCTGGTACAAAATTCCCGAGGGCTTTTTTCGTTGTACCAAGTTGTACCACACCTCTCCGGCTTAATGTATTTTGATATCCCCGGCATATGGTAAAAACTTTGGTACAACGAAAAAAGCCCTAGGGCAAAATTTGTCTTGTACCAGAGCCGCGTGAAAACAGTGGTGTGTGATTCTAAAATTCTGACTGGAATTCTGAAGCTTTGTCGACTTTGCTTTCCAAGGCTCTTCAATTTTACCGAAGTCAAAATTTTAACAAAAAATTAATAGATTTCTTTCTCTGGTAAGGCCTAGTATAAATTAAAACATGATTTAAAAATATGAAAAAACGCACATTGAATGACTTACGCGGGCATATGGTAAAAAAATCATACTCCACCTCGGCGGGATAAATTTGTCAAGACCTCCTGCTTTCCTTGATTTTGATCGCGGCCTTCGGCCTCGTTAAAAATCAAGAAAGCACCTCGGTCTCGACAATTTATTTACACCGGCCTCATGCGGTATTATATAATTGTGATTGAGTACCATAAAAACAACACTTAGGCGCAGTCAGCTTTGTGACGTTACTAGCGTGTGCATTTGCATCCTGCCTATTTAGTCAAGGAAAAATGCTGCGAGAATGTGAAATTAAATAGTTACCCTGTTGAAATGAACATCGAAATTGTTTAGCTGTAAAGAGGTATGAAACCAAGTATTTTGTGGTTTTTGATGGTACTTAGAGCGATTTTTCCCCGCCCAGCCCCCACAAACTTTTTTGGAGAAGCTATGCCCCTGTTATTGATATGTTATCATCAGTGAAGATAACATTCAGCATTATCAGCTGAAGCTCTGCAACTGTGCACCAGCCCCCAGCTCTGGTGAAGACCTGGCATGGTCTATCAGCCTCTGGTGGTGACCTGGCATGGTCCTCAGCTGGCCGCAGATCTCAGGCAGTGACTGCAGACAGCCGGTCATGTCACCTGTCTGGGTCAAACGGCCCGACCCGACAGACCGTATAGGGCTTACGACCATTTGGTCCGACCCGCACCCGCACATGTAGGGCCTGTTCCAGTCGCGCCTCTTTTCTCCTCTAAGTTGCTCCAACTGCAACTGCTCTGTGTTAAATAATACCAACGACAAGTGGGAGAGCTTTGAGGAGGTAGAAGTGCGGACTGGAACAGACCCGTAGGCTTATCCATCTTGAGTCGGTTGGGGTCGGGCCAATGTGACGCCATTGTCGCCGTGTAACAGTACCAGTCATGCAGCAGGCTGATGGGTAACGGAGAGGGGAGGGGCGGCCGCGCATAGTGTGGCATGGCGCGCCTTTGTTAGCGATTTTTTTAATTGAACCGGTTTTTCACGATGAGTGCAACTCTTTTCTGGTTACAGCGTCGTGGTGTTTGTGGCGTCTGTTATTACAAGTTATGTATTTTAATTCACTTGAATTTATCAATAAGATTGGAAATATTTTGCTTCATCGTATTTATAATATTTTGCGTTTGAGTGTCCCGGTTGTTTGATGTTTATTGTTTATTTAGTTTCTAAACAACCACATGCCCCAGAAGCCCACTTACGGCCTGTAGTCATACACGAATCAGCACACACACAAGGACGCACGCTCATTACATTCACACAGCTCATACCTAAAACATTGATGATGCTAAATGCTAAATAAGATAAAAAAAATGCAATATATAAATATCCCGCTACCCAAACGTATAAAATAGGACAAGTGACTAGCCAGCACCGCTGCGCAACCATGGACAATGGACATAAATAAATGCCTTCATTGTTTGCATACTTAAAAACATGCGACTTAAAAGTAAATGGTGGGTAAACAAAATCAGCATCAGGTGATTTCTGCATGAATGTGTTGCAGGTGGCTGGTAGCCGCCTGCTACCAGGTTATAAATGGTTTGAAATTAATGCGAAGAATGTTGTTAATTTATATCGAAGAAAGGTGGTGTGGTATTAAATAACATTCAATTATTTATTCTTCAAGTCTCATTCGGTGAAGATTTCCATATTTATTAGTAAAAAGTTAGAGGAACCAAAAACACAATGCCGCCGTTGCCGAAGTAACAATGTATTTAACCACGTCCAAGAAGATGCCTTGGTGTTGCGGGGATTCGTTCCCACGCCCTCGGACTTGATCATTTACATAGGGTCATACATAGGGTACTTTGGCTAATAACTAAAAAACAGTGAGTTGGGCTTGCCATTTTTAACCCACCCACCAAAAAAAAAAAAAATCGAATAGAAATGTTAAGGCTTTATTTATATGGTTATCATTTATGAATCTGATTTGAAGAATACTTAAAAATTGAGCTTCACTAAAATCATCGCAACATCGCAGAGGAAATGTGAGAAAAATCCGATAGTCAATGAGGACTCGCTCCGCGCTTCGCGCTCGCTCGTAATAATTTAGCGCATAATATTTTATTTCATTATATTTTCGTAAGATTTATTGATTCTTATTATATAAGTATAACAAATAAGAAAGGCACAGCGCACCGCGTGTTGCCAATATAACCGGCTGTACGTAACCGCTTTTACGATAAAAACATTGGCGTTGCCGGGATTCGATCCCACGACCGTCAACTATATCTTCGAGGCGGTGTCATACTTTGGCTAACTCGAGAACCGTTGGATAGGCTTGACATTTTGATCCCGGATATGAAAAAAAAAATCAATTTGTCTGTATTTCTAAATTCAACCTTAACATTGTCTTTGGAAGAGAGAAGTATCGCAAATTATCGGCTTGAAAAGTTTGGCATTTTAACATGTAACCCTAATGGGCTAGTAGATATCACGGCCCACGTTAACCACTGGACTTTGGACCCCCCCACCGCTCTACCACAAGTCCTAGGGCTGATGCCTCATCGCACCAACGGAAGTCTATGATTGCCCAAAGGAGGGGCAAATATGCATTGGCCATGCAAATATTAACACTGCCCCAATTGTGGAGTCGGCAAACAATGCATGCTCTACGCGACAAAGGCTTTACATTATGTATACAAATTACATATGACACATGCTGCACTGACACGCAACAATAACGGTTTATGGCCCGATCAGCCGGTTACCCTCCCATCAGTATTAATAAAACATCTTTTCATTCCCTGTCTCTTAAGCAGGTGACATAGCCGCGGTTAATTCATGTTGAGTAGACATGCAATGAAAGCCCCCTTCAAAGCAAAGCTTCATAAATGCCAGGGCAGGGTATAAGTTCAACACTCGAAGGCGCAGGGCGCTAAAGGGATAGTGCCACCTCCGGAGGATTTCGAAAAAATAAATAAATGAATGGTGGGAGTTAACAATCACGTATAAGCTCTTGCTCAAACTTGCCCTAAAGCAATGTATCGGCAAAACAATTTATTTATTTATTTCCGACTCCAAAACGTTGGTCCCAGCTGTGCTCAGCACTAAATTCAAGATGGCTGATCCCATCCTGTTTTGACGCAGCTGTTGTTACGTGTCCCACTAGTGCACCCAAAGCCAAAGCGTACGAGTTCGCCGAGACTTGACCTTGAAAAGTCTATCTGTGTTATAAGGTAACGTCACTTAACTTTTACGCCCAAAGTCGAGCCATAGTCATTCTTGCTGTTTTGATAATTAAAAAGGTAACTGTTGACAATATAATTAACGGCATAGTGCATAGGCATTTTAATTTTAAAGTTTACTGACGGAATCGCCATGGTTTGCAATATTTAAAAGAAAATTATCGTCCGCAAAGAAGTGATTCAAAATAGTCAGGAGGCGACTTTCATTTTTACGAACGATTGCAAATCATGGAAGGTTCTTGTGTATTTTTTTATCTAATGGTGGGAGTTTCAGGAACCAGATTTTGCAGGTGAAATCGGACACGCTTGATATACCGATACAAACCAAAAACTATACATTGACCCGCGAGGTGGCACTCTCCCTTTAATGGGGGAGGGGGGGGGGCGCTAATCGCTGTGACAGTGGCTGACAACGCGACACCCTTCGCTAAAAACGGATGCTAAACAATAATGTAAACCTATTCTACTTACTGTAAAACACTGTAAGACTACCCACATGTGGGAGCTGCAGCTGTTCCCAAGAGATCTCAAGACTTGAGCTGACAGCTGAGACGCTCCCTTTGACTCCCACTCCCACTCCCACACGGAGCTGTAGCCACGCCCACACGGAGCTGTAAGCCACGCCCACCACGGAGCTGTACCATCACTGCGCGATCGGGCGGCCACACGTACCGTGTCACCCCTGACCTTCCCACTGAGCCGACCGGTGGTGTTCGCCGGTCGGTTCAGCCCCGCCGAGGCCGACCAACAGGAGACAGCTTGACCGCTGCATCAAGCGACGCTCTTAGACAAACCGTCACTGCCAATCAAGCGACGCTCTTAGACAACCGTCACTGCCATCAAGCGACGCTTCTTAGACAAACCGCACTGCCAATCAAGCGACGCTCTTAGACAAAAACTCACTGCAATCAAGCGACGGCTCTTAGGACAACCGTCACTGCCAATCAAGCGACGCCTCTTAGAAACCGTCACTGCCAATCAAGCGACGCTCTTTAGACAACGTCACTGCCAATCAAGGCGACGCCTTAGACACCGTCACTGCCAATCAAGCGACGCTCTTAGAACAACCGCCGCGGGCCCAAACAAGCGACGCTCTTAGGACAAAACCGTCACTGCCAATCAAGCGGACGCTCTTAGACAAAAACCGCCGCCGGCCAATCAAGCGACGCTCTTAGCAACGTCACTGCAATCAAGCGACGGCTCTTAGACAACCGTCACTGCCAATCAAGCGACGCTCTTAGACACCGCCGCGGCCAATCAAGCGACGCTCTTAGACAACTCACTGCCAATCAAGCGACGCTCTTAGACAACCGCCGCGGCCAATCAAGCGACGCTCTTAGACAACCGCCGCGCAACGCAGCCGGCCGGCCGGCCGCCGGCTATCGGCTGCCCGGGGTGGGTTATTGGGTGCCGGGTGCGGGTTACGGCCGCTAGGCAGCGCCGGGCGGGTTATTGGGTCCCAGTCGCGGGTTATGGGGTGCCAGGGCGTGTTATTGGGTCCCGGGCGCGGGTTATTCGGTACCGAGGGCAGGTTATAGAATGCGGGGGTGGGTAAAGGGCGCTGGGGAGCGCCGGGGTTATTATTATTATTATGTATTATTTCACATCACGTCTCATCCACTATCGTGGCTTTTCATGAGAACAAGTCACACGATAAGACTGCACATATGGGTAAGAATGACAACGCACATCACACCAAACCAAACATTCCACAGACACACAAGACGGCCAAGTCGATCTATCGTCCCTGTAAACTTGTCAGGTGGTCCTTCAGCGATCGCTTTGATCCTTCCCGCACAGCCGCGGGCCAGTGCATTGTAAGCAGGTGGCCGGCTGTGTACATGAACTGTCGCCTACCGGTTTCCGTTTTGATTGAACGCCCAGTCGTAACACTGCCGCTCACTACCGTCTGTATCTCCCTGTATGGACCCTGCCTGGTGGTCGTAATCGACTGGGCGGTTGTGAGGTGGTTAGCCAGGTGGCCAAGTGCTTTTGACACAGCAGACAGATCAGCGATACGTTACACAAGTTGTGAGCGACAGCCAATCCCCAACTGCGAAAGCACGTCACTGATGTGTGTCATATTTTCGACGGCCAGATATTCACCGAAGCACAGAAGTTCGGAGCACCTCTGAATGCGGTGCATGGACTGGTTAGAAGCACTGCCGTAACGGGAAGACAATATCGTATGATTGAAAGAACTAATCCATTGATGACAGTGGGCAATGGACATTCGTTCGAGGCTTGTGCTTTGCGTGATAGCAAACCAAATTAACAGGCCGTTGCAACGGATGGACAATCTCTGTCAACATGCGGCTTTTAAACGAAAGGTGTCTGTCAAAAAGTACGCCCAGGTTTTTGGCTGTCTCAGACTCGACCAATGCGCGCGCCGCACTGGAGTGTGACGCGGGGTCAGACCCCGGAGCATTTGCGGGGTGCCAATGCACGAGCAGTTTTGTTGTTTTCAGCATTATATTTTTCATGAGGTTTTTGGCTAAACCAACCGAACAGGTCTCTTAAAGGGTACTGCTCCATAGAGCTGACAAGTTTGATCCAGATCTGCTTTGCGACCGGTCACCACGCACCTGAGTGTCGTCTGCGTAATGAGTTATCAGGACGTCACTCTCAGTGTACAGGCCAACATGTCGTTTGCGATGAAATTGTGAACATTAAGTGGTCCTTAAGGGCAGTAACCCTGAATACACCCCGATCGGATTCGGCTGTGTTTTTTCGGAAGGAGCTGTTGGGCCATTCTCTAGCGTATTAAAGCGACTTGTTGATGATGGTCTCGAACAATAACTTACAAACCATGTCAGTGTGACACCGTACAGAGCAAGCTTTTTCGATTAGTTTTTTTCGTGGCTGACGCATCAAAGCCTTTGCTTCATGCAAGGCAGGGATTAACAGCGCTATGTTTGTTACCGGCATTCCATGGCGCTCAGGAAATGTGATCGGTCACAATTGAAAGCAGGTGCGGTCTCCCGTTCGAATGCCGTCGGCGGAACCCATGCTGAAGAATCCCTGAACATGGTTGATTGGTCGGTAAAAAGTATCGAGAAAGCTGCTGATGTACGACACGTTTCGACCAATTTGAGCGAGACATGGGAACAATTGAAATGGTTCTAAAACTAGATGGATGCGTTAAGTGCGCCGGAAGAATTTGTAAATGGGTGGATGATCGACAATTTCCATGACACAGGCACAATCCCCGTAACAAGGCTCGTATTCACGATGGCAGAATCCGCATGGCCAGCGCGGCAAAACACTGCTTCACAAAACGCATAGAAAGTCCATCGGTTCCACATGCACTACTGCCGTTCATATCACTCAGTATACGGTGGAGCTCCTCTAGGGTCACCGGCTGCACCTGGAACTGACAGGTCGCCACGCGCGGCAGCCTGACAGGTAGGTCAGGGGTGGGGTCGGCCTCGTCTCGAACACTCAGGACCGCGCAGCCGTACGCACCCCGAATACCAGCAAAGACCACTGGTTTAGCGTGTCTGGGGTCCATATCTGGGTAAGCTGCTGCTTGTCTTTTTTGGCAGTTAATGTGGGTCCGGATGCACTGGTACAGTTCGGCCGCGGTCCAGCTTCCAATGTATCTGTCGGGAGATGTTGAGTCGGCTGTCCCGGAGTACGGCAGCTTTGACCGATCGGTTCAATTCCTCCGAGTAGCGCTGCATGTCTCCGTTCCGTTTTGCCGCCCTTCTCTCGGACATGATGACCTTGGTGGTGTCCAGTGTATATGGGGCGCTTTCTCGGGTTTTCGGATTTTCATGCGCCGGACAGGTGCATGTTGATCCAGCAACTGCGTCATCTGGTGTACAAAGAAGCTGGTCTGCTGTTCAGGGTCGCATGAGCGGAATACTGGCATCCAGTCCACGCTCCGCAGCTGCTCGGTCACGGCCTCATAGTCGATGTTCCGCCAGCTGCGGCCGTGGCGCACCAGTGGTGGCGGTCGCACTCGGTGGAAGTGCAGCAGCGCGCGAGTGAAAAGCAGTTTGAGGGTGAAAAATCGCACGGTGCTCACTCCCAGTACGTATCGAGCCTCGGGCGAAGTTGGTGAATGATCAGGTCGAGGAATGGACCTGAGCGGGGGAAGGTGGTCTCTCCTTATCAGCTGGTGCAGCTGGTACCTCTCAGCAGGTCAGCCAATCGCCCTCCGGGAGTGCTGCCGTCAGTCCAGTGCTGGGGCTGGGCAGCGTCGGGGTTCAGTGCTGGGGCTGGGCAGCGCCGGGGTTCAGTGCTGGGGCTGGGCAGCGCCGGGGTTCAGTGCCGGGCTGGGCAGCGCCGGGGTTCAGTGCTGGGGCTGGGCAGCGCCGGGGTTGAGTGCCGGGTCTGGGCAGCGCCGGGGTTGAGTGCCGGGACTGGGCAGCGCCGGGATTCAGTGCCGGGGTTGGCAGCGTCGGGGTTCAGTGCCGGGCTGGGCAGTGCCGGGCTGGGCAGTGCCGGGGTTCAGAGCCGGGACTGGGCAGCGCCGGGGTTGAGTGCCGGGGTCAAGGGCAGCGCGTCCGCAACCCACGGGAAAGCTCTCAACACAAATGTCGACAGTGAGTCACAGACAGTCTGATTGATTGTTTGAGACGATATGAACGTCACATCTAGACATTATTTGCTGTAATTTTGTAAATGCAATATATTGTGCAAAGGCAGATCCAGGTTAACATCGTGTGGGGGGGGGGCACCATGTGTGTAACGCCTTTTATCATCTTACTTATTTGAAGTTGGACCTTATTTGACGGAGAGTATCACTTCCCATTTGATGTACCTGAAAACGCCTCTACCAAAAATATGTGCAATCCAAGTATGTATGATGTATATTGCCGTAGCTACGTTTCTGACGTATTTATTGCACCGCAAACTACGAAGGAAGTATGCGTCGCACAACAACATTCGTAGCACCCTCCCAAAACATGAGTCTGGCACCGCCTCTGCTGGCGGATTGCTTTCCAAATATTGGCAAAACACGCGTAAGTCAATTTTAGGAAAAGTCAAAAAGTTTCCAGACGCTGCACTATGGGCCACAAGCCCGATTTAGCCCGCCATAATCGATCGGAGTGAATTCTTCCATTTCGATATGGAACATACATAAAAATGTTCAGAATTGACCATGAACTAAGAATATGATAATAGTTTTTTAGTGTCATCACACATGGAGGTATAAACGGCACGATAACACGGAACTTTTTGTACGAAGCTACAGCGGGATCCGCTGCTCTCGAAAACGATGTATGTTTACGATCTAATGACGAATAAGAGTAGAACAAAATTTTTAAAAGTCATGTTTTAATGTTACAATGGAACATTGGCTACACTGTGAAATCAAATTTAAAACTAAAATAGGGTATTTCCTGATTTATATGAACAATTTGTGTTGACACAACAAAGAATCGTCAGCAAAACTTAAATGCAGGTTTTTCGAATAGGAAGCTATTAAGAATACACACGATAAACACGGCAGCACGACGCATGTAGTGACCTCAATGTCTTTGGCTTGTCTGGGGCAAGTCAAACTTCCTGTCCCAACTTGCCCCACGCAGCGGGGTGATGTATTATTCGTGCCGCCGCCGGCGCGCGCAGCGCCGCTGCCGTGCCTGCGAGAAGGGTGGGGAAGGTAGGACCCCTGTTAAGATTCCAAACCAAGCAACATAGGAGCAAACAAGTAGACAACCAGCATGTTGCCAATGTCAAGTGAGGCATCTATGGGTATGTAAATGGTTTAGTTTAAAGCTAACGGTTGACCTTCCAGGTCAAGTGAATGACGTCAACTGCGGTCCACTTCAGAACTCGATTTTGCTCTTGTGCGGAAACATCACATCATAATTGCATCAGTTGAGACTCAAGTCATTATACCTAGTCAAGTTGCCATCAGAAGATACTCGAAATATACTTATTTGTTCATATCTAGTCAGAAAAAGTCATAACAAGGGATTTTTAAACAAAATGAGTTTGAGTTTTCTTACACTTAGGGAGCCATCACTCAGTCAAAAATGAAGAAATTGCTCTGAAATTTGGTTTAGGTATTTATCATACGCAGTTCTTTCACATATATTTCGTATTCTTAATTTTTTGGAAATTTTGATTTTGTAGTGATTTTTCCTAAAAGTATAATTTTATTTTGGGGGTCAAAAAAATAAAATTATGAAAATCCAAGATCACCAGTTTCTAGAAAATATAGTTTTCGATCTTGTGTCGTTTTCGGTTTGCAATTTGCTACAAAACTCTATTTTCAACGATTTTTGCAACATTTATCGTCTTTTCCACCAACATGACGTCACTACAAACCGTCATTATCTCAAACGTCTTAACCAATTGTAATGCAAATCTAACAGCATATGTCTAGTGGTGTGTGGGTAATTCGCCTACTCAATTTTCAGCAAAGAATACACTGATGCGTAGAGAGTTTTTGGTAAGAAAACCTCAGGGGAATGTCGCTTTAAGAACCCCGTACGGCGAGCGTTTTGAAACAAAATATGAACAAAAACAACGATGATATATTGGGACCAGTATGGCGATACCTAAATCGAATTGGCGCAAAGCAATATCTGTATTTGACTGACTGTGCCTCCCTAAGTGACTAGTCGTTGGCAATCAGATTCAGCGTGGTCCGGAACCGAAATACGTGACCGGCCTACGCCCGCCGGAATCAAGAGCCATCTGGTGACCAAAATTATTAGTTAAATAGCGTTTGGAATCGTACGCAAATGGAGTGCTTTCCAAAATTCATAATATTATGCTCAGAGTGCCATACCAAAACCGGAGGCTGAAAAAATGGTCTATGAGGTCAATAATCAGTTATGGCGGGCTATAGATCGGGATTGCTGGCGCATAGATGCCTGGTCTCAAATAGTTTATAAACGGCAACGAAAAGCCATAAGTCATAAGTCACTTTATTTACAGATTACATCCCACGTTGTGGTTTTACGTACCAGCGAGACATAATCGAAGTGAGACGTGACAAAATCGTGTTGTAGATGAAGAACAATACCGATTGCGATTAAAGTAAAATAAATAAAAAATAATAAAAACGACTCAACCAACAACAAAAACACACATGATATGCGCAGACCTTGGTCATCGTTACAAACCGGATGTTCCACGTTTATCCGCCGCTCTAAAAGCAAACGACGCTGCCGTGCTCGACACTTACACAACGCAGTTCCAAGGTGGCTCCTGCCGCAGCAGCTCGGGGACTGCGACCGTCACATACATGCTCGCAGGAAAACATGGCCCGGATGGCGGCAAGGACACTGGGCTCAGCGTTAGCGCTCTCTGCACCTGGATGCAGTGCATGCTGGCCCATCTCCATCGACTTTCTGCCAGTCGAGCGATACCAGGGCAGGTGTCACATGCTCAAAACGTCGCACTCCTGTCACCATCCTGGCCGCGAAGTTTATAGTCTTTTGCACTCGGTCTCAGTTTATAGTCCTTTTCAAAAACCACCAGAAGGCAGAATCTGCCACCGCAGGGAACAGGGTAAACCTAGACGTAAAGGGAAGGGTTAACTTGACAGATTTCTGGACATTTGTTTGTCAGTTGGTATTGTCTTAAGATGATATCGACTTTAATTAAGCCTAACATTTCCTCGGAGTGTTCAGAGCATTTGTATACAACCACAAAGTCATTTTTACAAGACATGGAATGGGGTGCCAACAAGCTCATCTGTCTTACGTTATTCTGCTATATGAGCACTGGGTTCCTTCCTGTAAGAAGAATGGACTGGACCAGGCCGGAAAACGCATTCTTAAATAATACATGCAATCCCATTTTCGGTCAGCCAAGCGAGGTGTGATGACATGACATGGGACTGACATGATGACATGACACTGCTATTATGATGACATGCAGGGATTAATGAACTAGCCTCAGACGCAGCACAAGCCTGGGCTCCCCCCCCCAGTCTCCACCCAGACACTTACAACTCATCACAACATCCGACAAACTACTAACTAAAGTCGGCCGGTTCCGCTGAGTCCCGCCAGTTCGACACTTCGTAGCGCCTTAGCGCAGGCCCCATTCCGCGCCATATGCACCAACGGGAAACCTGCAGCGTTTCGCTCATCAACCCACCGACCCGGCATGCCGAATTTGACGTCTGGTAAAATCAAATTCACCGCATCAGTCGAAAAACCAGCTATTTCAGCAAGTCAATGGAGATCAAAATAAGCCGATGTTCGATCAATAGGCAAGGGCGCCTGACCAGCTTTGTGTACAAAATATAGGAGCTTGGACATACTACATACATTACTTTTTACCTATAGCCCGTGGAAGAGCGTGTCGGCAGACAGACCCAGGTGGCCAGCGAGCGGTACAATTAGTTCCTTAATAAGCGTCCCGCTGGGTCGGCCGGCACAGCAGTTAAAGGGAATATACCGCCTTGGAAAAGCCTTGAGAAAAGTATGTGGAATGAAGGAGATAAGTGCCCAGATGAGTGGCACTAATCTCCATCATTCTACATACTTTTTCAGCGTATAATACATTTTATTAAGGTTATCATTTTATATTTTTTATTTCATCGCAAAAAGGCAAAACATGAGGATAAAGGTGAAGCAAGTTCATCTGTTATTTAAGTGATGCATGTCATGTAGCCTGAATTGCATTCTCATTTACGTACGTATACTAATTTTTTATTAAGATTATCATTTGATTCATTTGATTCATTTGATATTTCATCGCAAAAAGGCAAAACATGAGGATAAAGGTGAAGCAAGTAAAGGTCCAGCATAAGCAAAAATGTTTGGCATTGGCTCTAGTGGGGTAGACAACAGTGCGTCGTTTATCAATACATTACGTACAGCTAAGCAATTCACGCTAATGAAGTCATGACTCTAAAAAACAAGCCAAGTTTCTATATCGCGTAAAACGAAAGCCTTAGTTAGGGCACATCTTTGGATTAGAGCGACGGCGGCGCGAAGCGAGTCCTCATTGACTATCGGGATTTTTCTCACATATAACGGCCGACCCGGCCGGGCCGGCCGGCCGGGCCCCAGATCCGCGCGCTGGTGCAGAAGCTTATACCTTTTGAACCCGGCGATTGCCGACGCATTGAAACCACCCGCATCTTCGCCATATGATAGCCGCAATCATGACATATGATTATTTACATGTTTTTCTCTTTGAGGGGTTCAGCAACGGCGCGCTGACACGTGCAGCGTCAGGGGTGGTCAGAAAGTATTATCCGTGCTATAGCTGAGAAACGTGCTGTACCTATAAACAGCTAAAATTTTTGGTGTCCAGGCTGGAGACCACAACCAATCTGGCAATGCTTCTTAACTGCGACGAGGTAAACTCTGGGTCAGCACTTGCACCGTGCGCACGTGCACGCCTGTGTCCGTTCCATGAGTAAATTACCTGCAAAACATCCGTTGCATAACGGACCTATAATCTCGGCAACCAAAAGTCGCAAAGGACACGGTCATAAGCACAGATGCGTATGAGAAACGATCGTCCGCGGCGTAATTACTATGTGCGATCAGCGGCGCGTGTACGTGCAAAGTACTGCTATAAAACGCAAATTAATAGCTTTATGAAGATCCTTCCAATTTTAAATCAGTGCTCAGCCACCTACTGGACGGTGCGCGAAGAACAAACCAATCTGTAGACCAATGTACCGATCTCCTAAAAATGCATGCAAATTGAGGAGCTTTAATGCAGTATTCCGCTGTTAAAATCTGTCTGTAATATTTTTATTGACGATTCTATAACATTTTCCTTCATTACACCGCGTAGCTTCAAAACCAAAGGGTGCTAGGACATAAAAATGATGCAGCTGTAAGCGCAATTCAATCCATCTAATACCCACCCAAAATGAATTTTTGCCTACAACACATGAGCTGTATAATTGCAAATTTAAATAACCCTTCAAACGCTAGTTTAGTTCAAAAGTAATCGATGTTAGTTCGGAATCTATTTGCGAGACTATGACTTAGCGATCACGCCGGGCGCGACAATCACACCATGGGCGAAAACATATTCAAATGCATGCTTTACGCAGCAAAGACGAACTCCGATTGGGACAGGGTGAGTAAAGTTGGACGCGGAGTTTATTCGGACTCGCTCGTCCTTCGGCCATTTAAGGCGTCTTAACTGGATGAAATTATGAGCGAGCGCAGCGCGGAGGCGAGTGCCTCAATTGATACCGGATTTTCTTTCACATATAAGCCGGCCGACCACACCCGGCGGGCCCGGCCAGCACCGAGACGCTGGTTCAGAAAGCTTATATCTTGTTGAATCCCGCATCGATTGACAAGTCGGTTTTTCGCCATCTGATACCCCATTCAATTGACATATGATTATGTGCATGTTTTTTCTACATGTGATGGGTCGCATGGCGCGTGACTACGTGGCCGCGTCAAGGGGTGTCAGAAAGTATTATCCTGCTGTATGCTGAGAAACGGCTGGACTATAAAGCTAAGAATTTTGTGTGAGCTGGAGACACACCACTGCAAATGTTCACAGGTAATAATCTGGGTCAAACCTGCACGTGCGTCCGTTGCACCCCTTTATCGCGGTCCACGAAAATTACATGCAAAACATCGTTTGCAATACGGACCTATATCCTCGGCAACCAAAAAAGTCCGTAAAGACACGGGTCAAACACAGACGCGTAGAGATAACGATCGCTCGGTCGTATGCAATATTTGTCGATCAGCGGCGTGCGTGAACGTCAAAGTTTAGCTGGCTATATAACGCAAAACATATTTATGACGTCTTCACATTTAAATCAGTGCGTCAGCACCTATGGGATGCTGGAAGCGATGACAACAATCACAATCTGTGACCAATGTACCGTCTCTAAAATGGCTGAATGCAAAATTTTGAGGTTTTAAAATGCAGTATTTGCTGTTAAAATCTGCCTGTAATATTTTTACATCTGAGGATTCTATAACATTTCCTTCCATTATACGCCGTAGCTTCAAAACACAAAGGGTGCTGAAACGATAAAATGTTGCGGCTGTACAGCGCAAATCACAATCCATCTAATACCCACCGCAACAACGAATTTTTGCCTATCAAACAGAAGCTATAATTTGCAAAATTTTAAAATAACACTTCAAAACCTATTTTATTTAAGTATCGATTTACGTTTGGAGCTATTTGCGAACGGCTAAAAACAACACATAGCGAAAATCAAGTTAAAAGCATGCTTTGACACAAGACGAACCTCCGTTGGATCGGGTGATTAAATTGACGGCGGATTTATTCGGACTCGCTCGTCCTTTCGCCGTTTAAGGCGTCCTTAACTGTTTGATAGCACGTGACCAATGCCACCCGGCCTCAACCAACGAAAACCATGCAGGACCAGCAAGCCCGATTCCCGATAGTCTCCTCGTTTCTTTGAACTATCTTAACTAATGTGGGCGAGGATAGATAATATTGTTATGATTAATATTATTTAGGGAAAATGATCTTAACCATGTCGGATAATTTTCATTTCTAGAAAAAGGCCAGGAAGATAGGTTAAGAACATTTTTCCTTGAATATTTTTCAACACTGTTTTGAGAGAACATCATAGGAATCAGAATTTCTAACTTTTCTCTCATTATGCCAAAAAAGATGGTTTAGTGAAAATAGAACACAAGATAGAAAGCTTTCGGCTTGCGCCTTCATCAGACATTTTGCTTTTTGCTTTGCTTCGAAACTGTAACAAATCAACAATGATTGAAGATAATGATTCCCTTACAAAATATTAACTAACCAAACTATAAAGAACAGGATGACTCATTAATTTTATTCATTGACCCTATGTGTTGGTCATGCGCAAAAATATAAGAATACAAGAATAATTAAAATCCAGGGGCCTGTTCACGACCACCTGCGGTTCGGCGGTTAACAGCAGGCTCTAGCCCCGCCCTTTTCCTCTTTCGTCACCACAAGCAGGCGTATCTTGAACACTGAACGCTGCACTGCGTAAGTTCACATAACTTTTTGATCCTGCGATTCGGCGGTTGCTTCGTGCCAACCACCGGAACCGCCGCCAACCGCAGCCGTGTGACGTCACACCTTTCGCCCATCCCCACTTGTAGTTACCCCTCCCGGCTGCCGACCACTGCTGACCGCCGAACTGCGGTCGTCAACCGCAGGTCCGTGCCACCTAGTCAATCGCCTTAATCGGCGGTAACCGAGCGGCGGTATCTGTTGCTGATTCAAGTGGGTGTTACGCATTACCGAACGATACTGGTATATCGATATTTGTGATCGAGGCGTGTTTTTTTTTGGTAATTACTGTTCGAGCACAGCGAGGGCGCACTAATACTTTTAACATAGCTCGGCATATGGTATATATTTATAAAAATAGGTTAGTATCTAATTATTCATGATCTACTTTCTCGAATCTGCCCAAAGGGATTATGTCCTGAGCACTGCATGTTTCATCGCATAAATTAATGCTTAGATCAATATTCGTTGGCTATATGGAATGATTCACCGGCGCAAGGTATGCCGAAAAAAAAACTATGGATTGTAACTTTGTACACTAAGTTAAGTAATAACTTTATCAGATAAAACATATTCAAAGTAAAATTTATTTGAGGTGGCTATCCAAAAGCGAACACCCGATCTCAATCAGGGCAATGGCTGTGAAGTTACTAGCCTCTAAAAAGTGTCGGGCAGTGTCGGGCCGGGTCAAATGAAAATGTGTTTAGTAAGTTGACAAGAATTCTCACGGGCGCTTCGCGCCCACTCGGTGCTCAAACGGCACATGATAAATCGCAGCGCCTTTTAGAACAGCGGCCGACGGGCGAACGAAATCAGCGGTCATTCACACATCCCAAATCGGGAGATAAGTGAATAGCTAATCGAGACGAACAGGAGCGGCGGGGCAATTTTACCCAACCAGAGTGCGTGCCAGGGCTGCGGAGTCGAACGGTTTTCAGGGTAACTCCGACTAAGACCCTGCGGAGTCAACTACGAATCCGAAATCGACTCTGGCCTTTAATTAACTGAAGCTATTAGCACCAAGTACAAGAAGTAGCTACCCGTAGCACAAAGTTCACATTACAAGATTAGAGGCAATTTTATGGCAAATATAGCTGACAAATGAAATAGCACATTGTCTGACCAAAACATTATAAACTAAGACTACAAAAGGCCAACAAATATAAGTTATCAGGTTCTGTGACTAGCTTACCAAACACCTGGATATCAGGCAATAATTCAATTAAATAATTTATTAAATTGATGTATAACTCACCTGAGCAAGCTATACGTAATTTTGTGTATGCAAATGGATTTATTGTAAACGTTGCTTAAATTCCTTGGTGTGGCATTTTAACATAAGATGGCAAGGGAATTGAAACAAATAAATTCGAAGGGGCATGCTTTTTTGTCATCGCCACCGAAGCCGAGTTCACTAAAATGCACCTGAAAATACTTTGCCCATGCGCTGCTTATGACTGACAGAGTCGGAGTCGGCAACATTTTACAGACTCCGACTCTGGACGTCACCGACTCCGACCGACTCAGACTCCAACTCCGACTACGACTCCGCAGCCCTGGTGCGAACTAACTGCATTTCCGTTTATGACGATAATTTCCGGTTAGTCTGTTTGGGTAACCGATCGGTGGGCGCACCTCGTTGTTTCTCGCACGAAGCACCAACTCCACTGGTCACGGCCACAGGATTCCTGCTCGGCGTACTGTACCAGGCCCACCTCCTGTCTGACGGCAACGGCTTCATTCCTGCCGCCGCCACGACCCGGCCACGGCGGCCGCTAGACCCCCGTCACCGCCGCCTCCGCCACGACCCGGCCACGGCGGCCGCTAGACTCCCGCCACCGCCTGATAGTCCCCGCCGCCTCCGCCACGACCCGGCCACGACCCGGCCACGGCGGCCGCTAGACTCCCGCCACCGCCTCACCGCCTGATAGCCCCCTCCGCCTCCGCCACGACCCGGCCACGGCGGCCGCTAGACTCCCGTCACCGCCTGATAACCCCCGCCGCCTCCGCCACGACCCGGCCACGGCGGCCGCTAGACCCCCGTCACCGCCTGATAACCCCCGCCGCCTCCGCCACGACCCGGCCGCCGCCACCACACCTGTTTCGGGGATTAGTGACGGCTCGCCGCACTGAGCCATGCTAATGCCGATGGCTGAGCGCCGAGGCTGCCACCCCGGCTCATCAGCATAGGAAGCAGCGGTCGGTCGATCCGGCAGCGATCCAAGCGATATACAGGCTGGGCCGGTCCGATTTCAGGCCACCCACCCAACTATTGGCAGTCGTGCACGGAGTGAGATGGGGCGCTAGGTAGAGTGGTCCCTCCCAGCGGTGGGTGGATTGGTAGGTGAAGGGTTTGTTACAGTGAAAATGGCCAATGAGTCACACCGCCTTTACACGCCCGTCACACCATCCTTCACACCGCCCTCACACCATCCTTCACACCGCCCTCACACCGCCCTCACACCATCCTTAACACCGCCT
>VOPJ01001199.1:0-28748 GCA_014673585.1 Semibalanus balanoides
TTCCATAGTAACGCAAATTTGGCCGTTGGGCCCCCCCTGTTGATTTCATAAAGTTCCACCACTGCTGCCTACCCTTTTCTGCACCTACCCGAAAACATCACGGAGATCCACCACACTCATCTATGTACTTTGCTCACTTTTCTATATCTTACACACTTCAACAGGAGTGGGGCACACTTCAACAGGATTTCTGAAACAAATCTGATTTGGAAATATCCCCTTTTATTTAAGTTTATTCATTTCCAATTTTGAGTATTTCCTGTCAGAACAAAATCGCTATTCTTGACGTGGTCGAGTCGAGGTCATTAACTTGAACTGGAAGGTCTGGAAGGTTAACCTGACACCTAAAAATGGAAAATTCTTAGATTCCTCACATGACGGGCATCATTCTGGTTTTTACCGCGTTGCTCTATGTTGCTTGGTTTGGAAGTTAACAGAGGTGTCGTCTTAGCAACCCTCCATAGAGCAAAGGTGAGAAAAGCTCTCGTAGGTCGATGGTTAAGCTATCAATAATTGCATAAGATAAATATTATTCATCCTTTGACTATTCGATACGCACCACAGCTTTACCATGGTTGCAAATGATTAACGGAATGCTACATACGCTATAAAACTATGGGAGTGAGCACGAACTCGAGATAACAAGTGAAGTATGCATTATGTTTTTATCAAAGATTTATGACGGTGTGCTCATTACAATCAGCAAGACGCCTTTAAAGGGTCACTGCCTTTTTCGGAGATATTACAACATCCGGTTTGAACAATGCTTAAGAAGCACTTATAATTTTGAATCGCCATGAAAGGCTAACCCAAACAGTGTAAATAACGAAAAACAATTATTTATTCCATTTGATATAAGAATCTAAAGCTGTTTACGATTTCTTCTCACCACTACGTATATGAAAGCGTTTGTTCAAGATAACTGCAACCGATTAACCGTCAGCTGTCGCAATTGCAGTTGGAAGAGGCGGTGATGCACTTATACTTGCATTGTGATTCCTGTTAACCAGTGCACCACTGGGGAGGGGAGGGGTTGATTGAACAACCTCCCTTTGGTTTTATCCAGATAACGAAAAACGGTGACGCATAGCGCCGCCAAATTTGGTTCAACTTATCATTTCCATACATTTTGTTAAACAATTTAATTTCGTGTCGGATCAGGTCAGGTTACCAGATCGGGTCAAGTGACCCCTTCTCCAAAGAAGTTTGCGGTCGTTCCACACTCGAAAAATCGCTACACATGACCTGGGTGTTCTCTCATACCACAGAGGTTAATTTGGAAATTTACTCATGCATGGGGTGGGATAGACGAGGTTTCGCTGTCTACACACATGGCAGACAACTGCGTGGTGTGTCAGTGTCGACCACCATCGCATCGTGTGTTTTATACCCACAGTGCAGGCGCTCACGGACTCCTGCCCGCTGTGTTGATATCCAATAAACATGCGCCGTGTGTCCGTTCGCCACCAGCTGAGGTCTCCATCGACACTCCCAATGGACAAAACCCTGGCTACGCCCCTGCTTCACACCATCGAATATGAAGCAGTAGCTTTGGTGGACTACCGTGCCGTCCTCCTGGCAAAAGGCAACGAAAGAAAATGACCCGGATGTCATCTAAATCGTGCATGTGTATAAACATTAGTTACAATCGGGCAAAAATCGTGCATGAACATATGTTTATTCGAAATGGGTACAAAATTTAAAATTATAGCGTCACAAAATATAATATAAGCTGCCAGAAGCTAAACAAATCATATCAGGTCATCGAAAGTCACTGACCTTGGTGGAAACCATAAATGACATCTGGTAACATCTAACACCTGTGCATATGCTCCTGAACCAGGGGCGTATTTACGGGGGGGTCCCTCATGGACCGAAGGCGCCCTCATGCACTGAAGGCGCCGAAGGCGCCTTCGGTTCATGAAAATGCGCCTACATTCAGTAAACGAGGGCGCCGAAGGCGCCCATCGCCGAATGTGAGCGCCTCCGGCTGAAATAGAAAGCGCGTTTCACTGAAATGTGAGGCGCGCTCCGGTACACCAGAAGGTGCCTCCACATTCCTTCAAAGCGCCCCCAACTTTCAAGGCGCCTCCCACCTAAGCTCACAAAGGCGACATTTAATACACCCTTACGCCTTTCCAACATGCTTCACAGGCGCCTTTGATAAAACTCTAAGCGCCCTCAACATCGCTCCAAAGGCGCCCTCCCATACCACATCCAAGGATGCCATCCGATACCAACATGAAGCGCCCTCTACATACCTCCCAAGCGCCCCAATGCACATTTGAAAAACGCCTCCCAAAAATTCTACACTCTGCAGCTCCAAAGAACGCCCTCGATACGTATCCGATGGCGCCCTCCCCACATACCTTCAAAGGCGTCCTCGTATACACGTCACGGTGGTGTTCCCGAATACATATACGAGAAGGCGTATGAAGCGCCCTCGATACATCTCTGAAGACGCCTCCCACATACTCCAAGGCCCCTAAGATGCATTCACCCTTGAAGGCGCCTTCTCACATAGTCCAAATCACCCTCAGAAACATATATCCGAGCCCGAGGGCCCCTCCTAAATACCTCCAAAGGCGTTGTAGCTGAAGTGTGAAGGCGGGGGCGCCTCCGGTCTCACAGAGGTGTCTCTCGAGCTATTTGAGAGGGCCCTTCGGAGATGTATCGTAGGCGCTTTCGGAGATATTTGAGGGCGCCTTCAGAGGTAAATCGGACTCGAGGGCGCTTTAAAGGTATACTTGGGAGGGACAATACCAAATTGGTAAATCATAGGCCGCCATCGGAAATTTATCGGAGCCTACCCCCCCCCCGATCAGCAATTTTTTTCGCTGAAGGCGCCCTCATGAAGTGGTTTTTGGCGCCCCCTTGAGGGCTTGGCCCTTGGCGGATTTTAAATACGCACTGTCCTGAACTACAAACACGCGGGAACTGCACAAGTTAAGTTACAAGCATTGATACTGCGAGAAGCCCGTTGCGCCTGACATGACATTGAGGAAAAGGTCGTAGGTCACGGTTCAAGGGGATTAGAATTGTCAGATTTGGCATAATATATTTAAATAGTTCAAAAGTAATGCAAGTGCATTGCAATCGGCTTTACACACTGCCAACACACCACACACTATATATATATAGATATATATAATATATATATATATAATATATATATATATATATAATAATATATATATTATATATATATATTAATAATATATAAATATAATTAATATACAATAATAATATATATACAATATAAAACAATATAAATTAATATTTAAAATATAATATCATATATATATATATATATATATATATATAATATTTATGTATATATTATATATATATAAATATAATTATATACAATTATATAAATATATTATAAATATAATTATACTACAATATATATCTTATATTATATATATATATATATATATATAATTATATATATTATATAATATAACTATATATATATAAATATAAACTATATACAATATATATATATATATATATATTTATAATAAAAAATTGTATATATAATATAATTAGTAATATAATATATAATATTATAATATATTAATATATAATATATATATTTTGGTTTGAGGTACAATGTTTTTTTTTTTTTACATATTTTATCAGATAGACGAGCATACATTACATATTAGTTAAATCCGCACATATCTTACACCATTACATATATATAACTGTCATCATCACCACTTAATATAATATATATATATAATATATATATATATTATATATATACTAATATATATATAATATATGACAGACAGGAGAGGCTGGAATCCATCCTTCATGTTCTGGCGATTTTTTTAAAGACAGGAGAGGGCTGGAATAGTAGGAATAGCCTAAAAAGTATACTTATAGGAAAGTTCCATGTCCTAATTTTGTTTTTCTCAGAGGCAAAGTTATCTTTGTTCTATCCAAAGATAAATTGTATGAAAAACATCAACGTTTTCACTGGCGTCATATTGCCATTGTATACATGACTTAAGGTCACGAGTTCATCGTTTCAAAGATCAAAGTTTTAAAATCAGATTGGACCTAATTATTCCTCAGGTCATTGTAAGGTCAGCAATATGCAGTTTTGTACATTTTATACCATAAACTATGAGATATAGGCCGCCAAACTACCCATGCAGCGCGACCTTGCAATATCGCCACAGGCTATAACTTTATAAACGTTGCTCTGATCGAGCTGAGTCCAGCACCGGGGAGATGAGAGCACAAACATACCCCATGAACAAATTTGGATCAAAATCTGAGGGAGTCGGTGTTAGTTTGCTTTTTTGTAAATCTGTCGTGTAAATCTGGCAATTCAATGACCACGTATAAATGCAGTTTCCTACAACTGACCACGACTACTGTGTTTTGGAAGAATAATTTGAATTAAAGCTGTGGGATGATTCTCACCAATGCCATTACACAGGCCATCAAACAATAATATGTCATTTTGCCAACTGAGCTCGCCATAAATACGTCCGCATCGCACAGCTTGTGTGAAACCGCTGGCAGGCCATTTCCGCTGTTTTGCGCCAGTTTATGCAAATATGCTGCTTAATTACGAGCGAGCGCAAAGCACTCGTGAGAACTCGATGTGTACGTGATTGTATCACATGGCGGCCGACCCGGCCCGGCCCGGCCCGACCCGGCCCGACCCGGCCCGATCCAGTCGGACCCAGCCCGACCCGACTCGGCCCGACAGTAGTGCCTTTGCAAAGTTTATATCTGTGGAAACCTGAAACCGATTGACAAGCGGTCTTCGCCATCTGATAGCCCCATTCAATCAACTATGTTTTTAATATGTTTCGTCTCACGCGACGGGTTAGCACGGTGCGTGACACGCAAAAGCGGCACCACTTCCCGAAAGTAAGGTGGAGGCATTTTGAAGTAGATTCTTTCCACGCAGCGTCTATATGCGTAATGTTAAAATTCGAAAATGCTGGTGGACGCATCCCCCTTGGCGCCACCCTTGGTGGCACGTGCTGCGTCAGGGTGTCAGAAAACGTTATCCTGTTATAGCTGAGAAACGGCTGGTCCGATTAAGCTGAGCTTCTTTTGGCAATGTCGCGCAAGTCAAACTATGGGTAACACTGTACGTGCGCACGTGCACACTGCTGTTCCGTAACTCAGAAACGGGTGGAACGATAAAGCTGAAATTTGGTGTGTGATTTGAGACCACACTAGTGTTAATGCTATCGGGTTTCTATACGGACTCGCTCGTCCTTCGCCGATTAAAATGTCTTACAGGTTATATTTGCATGAAATATACACAAACTTTGAAGCACATGCCCTCTTCATGCATTAAACTTAGGTATTATGGTGCTCATAAGAATATTTTGGCGTGGAATCGCTTGCATGAAAGCCAAACAATGTTTGAAACATATGCTTTGCTCCATACATTATATTTAAATTGATGCTCTTTGAATATTGTGCCTGCAAACCGTTTACATCTCCGGGTTGCGACAGACGCTGTTGCAGGTGCCCTCTATTGGGTCTTCAAATGGTTCCTGTGGTTCAGCTGCTGCTTCAAACGGCTCCTGTGGTTCAGCTGCTGCTTCAAACGGCTCATGTGGTTCAGCTGCTGCTTCAAACGGCTCATGTGGTTCAGCTGTTGCTTCAAACGGTTCCTGTGGTTCAGCTGCTGCTTCAAACGGCTCCTGTGGTTCAGCTGCTGCTCAAACGGCTCCTTGGTTCAGCTGCTGCTTTCAAACGGCTCCTGTGGTTTCAAGCTGTTGCTTCCACAGTTCCTGTGTTCAGTGTTGCTTCAAACGGCTCCTGTGGTTCAGCCTGCTGCTTCAGACGGCCTCCTTGGTCAGCTGTTGCTTCTAACCACAGTCCCTGTGGCTCAGTGTTGCTTCAAACGGCTCCTGTGGTTCAGCTTGCTGCTTCAAACGCTCCTGCGGTTCAGCTGTTGCTTTCCAACAGTTCCTGTGGTTCAGGTGTTTTGCTTCAAACGGCTCCTGTGGTTCAGCTGATGCTTCAAACGGGCTCATGTGGTTCAGCTGCGTTCAAACGTTCCTGTGGTTCAACTGCTGCTTCACGCTCCTGTGGTTTCAGCTGCTGCTTCACAACGGCTCCTGTGGTTAGCTGCTGCTTTCCAAACGGCTCCTGTGGTCAGCTGTTTTGCTTCAACAGTTCCTGTGGTTCAGGTGTGATTCCAAACGGCTCCTGTGTTCAGTGCTGCTTCAGACGGCCTGTGGGTTCAGCTGTTGCTTTCCAACAGTTCCGTGGCTCAGGTGTTGCTCAACGGCTCCTGTGGTTCAGCTCGTTGCTTCAACGGCTCCCGCGGTTCAGCTGTGCTTCCAACAGTTCCTTTGGTTCAGGTGTTGCTTAAACCGGCTTCCTGTGGTTCCAGCTGCTGCTTCAAACGGCTCATTGTTCAGCCTGCTCTTCAACGGTTCCCTGTGGTTCAGCTTGCTGCTCAGACGCTCTGTGTTCAGCTGTTGCTTCCAACAGTTTCCTGTGGCTCAGGTTTGCTTCAAGGTGCTTTCTGTGGTTCAGACATTGCTTCAAAACGGCCCTGCGTCAGCTGTTGCTTCCAACAAGTTTCCTGTTGGTTCAGGTGTTCTTCAAACGCTCGCTGTGGTTCAGCTTGCTGCTTCAACGGTCATGTGGTTCAGCGCTGCTTCAAACGGTTCCTGTGGTTCAGCTGCTCTTCAAACGGCTCCTGTGGTCAGCTGCTGCCTTCAACGGCTCCTGTGTCAGCTGTTGCTTCCACAGTTCCTGTGGTTCAGGTGTGCTCAAACGGCTCCTGTGGTTCAGCTGCTGCTTCAAACGGCTCCTGTGGTTCAGCTGCTGCTTCGAACGGTGTGGTACGGTATTCAAGGTATGCAGGTTGTGCCGCACCCTTTGGAGTGACACCCGAGGTCAAAGCAAGGAGATGGTCCGGCAGAGCGGGGCGAGAAGAATGCAAATACATCCAATAGATAATGAGATAATAGCATGTGTAGAAGTTAATTTATATGTATGTTCAGTTATATAGTTCTTCAATTCAAGAGAGACAATGCAATCATCAATTATTAAACTCAAGAAATATAGTTATGATTTATGAAGGAAACCATTGTGAGCACTGTATCGCAAAGTAAAAGCTAGAGAGCATCTAATGCAAAACAGCAGCGGCGTAAATAAGCACGAGAAATGCCTGACGAATACCCAACCATCATGATCGAAGCATTCTGTGCATGGCTGTTTCACTAGACCAGATCACTCGCTGTTTCATTTTGAACACCTCTTCAAAATGCTTAATGTATGTATGTACAGCCGCGTCTAGTTATGTATCTTCCCCTTTTTAGTTTTCTAAAACTAATCTGTTAATTGTCAATCTTATGTGTACACAAAAGGACTGATACAAGAGAATCTTGTGGTATCTACCTAGGGTCAGATACCACATGCCTCCCGTTAAATTCAGTCCTTTATTACACAGAAGTGTAATTAGATGAGTTTTTTAAACTAAAAAAGGAATGATACGATAATAATAGACCGACTGTACATACATTGGAGGCAGAGGGACGATAGCAGCGCAGCGCTCAGCCCGCGTGGCTGGTGCAGTCTGACCCGGCGTTCTGCACACACTCGCTGCCGCTGCCGGTCAGGACCGTAACATGTAGAGTAGGTCAACACCTGTCAGTGCCGCACTGGCCTCCCCGCCATGCTGACCGTGCTGGCCGTGCCGGCCGTGCCGCCCACCCTCTGCCGGTCCCGGGCTGGCCGCCTACTGAACTCTATGTAACTGGCCGCCCCACCCCGGCCTGATGGGGAGAGAGAGCGGATCACGGCCCGGCTGCAAGTTTACAACCATGCTACGGAAGGTGGCCCGGCTGGCACCGTCAGAAGACGGGAGGCTACGAGCAGCTGCAGGGTGTCGAGCAGCACTGCAGACCGCGGTAATGTGTCCTACTGATCCTACTGAATCGTCGGAAATGCTAGTCGGGCCTTACTGTCCTACTGGAATCGTCGGGCGAATGCTAGTAACGGGTCCTAACTGGTCCTACGCTGATCGTTCGGGGAATGCTAGTCCGCCGGGTCTACTGGTCACTACTGAATCGTCGGTATGCTAGTCAGGGTCCTACTGTCCTACTGATCGTCGGGGAATGCTAGTCGGTCCTACTGGCTCCTACTGTGAATCGTCGGAATGCCTTAGTCGGTCCTACTGTGCCTACTGATCGTCGGAATGCTAGTCGGGTCTTACTGTTCCGGTACTGAATCGTCGGAACGAATACCAGTCGGTTAGTTGTCCGTAACGGATAAATTCAAAGCTCAGGGGTGTAGAGCGGTCATCGAAAAGTGGAAGTTGAGCGAAACTTTTAATAAGTTTTAATAGTAATTTCACAATCTCCATATATGTCCTCGGAGATTTGAGCATCTTGCTCGTAGATGGAATATAAAGTGTCTGGCTTTAACCTCTGTGTCTCAGAGTTCTCTCCAACATAAGCAACATACAACATCATTTAACATTTTCTACCAAAAAGTCGAACGTTCGGGGTTTATTTATCGCTACACCCATGCATAACCTTTAATGTTTTTGTTATCGGCTAGCCTAAATATTTGACATAAGGCCGGTTCGCACTGGGAGCGGAACGCAAGAGTGGAGCGGAAGCGGGGCGGAACGTGCAAATATCAAACGTGCTAGAACCGTCCGAGGGACCGACGATCCACCATCAACGTAAAATCTGGCAACAGCTGACGGAACGCTCATCTTTCGAAGGTGGGTTCGATTCCCGGTGCGGGCTGATTTTCGACATACACCGTTTGTTATACTTCTATCTAGCGGAGTATGGTTTTAGCATCAACGTTTTCAACAATACCATGCCGGGACAAGTTAGACTCAAACGAACCGAGCAGTTCGCACGCGGCGGTCGGGTATCCATGATCAAGCAACAGTGTGCTAGTAGCCAGCAACGCCTTTGACTCAGCACCAGTGATTGCCATGGATTGGGTGCACCCATGGGTGCCCACTCAATTCTTCCGTTTGGCTGGGTTGGGTATGAGTTTTTTGCCTTTTTCGTGGGTACTGGGCGGGCACGGGTATGCCAATTTTTGTGTAAAGTCGTTATGCGTTATTTTTACTTGGTAGCCAGATGTTTAACCCGCGCGGCGTAGGGGTCTCCAGCCGAACACGCGGCGTAGGGGGGTAAATTCTACCCACACCCTCGTATCTTCCGAACCAATTACTGCAGCGAGACGCGCAAGACGGCGAGCGAAAACTCTCAATGAAACAAATTGAATGCATACCCAATTTTTCAATTTAGGTCAAATGTCAGGTCACGGTCAGGTTATATGTAAAAATCGTGTTACTTGAGTTAATGGTTTATGCTTTCAATTCAAAACATTTTATTAAGACTATCAATGCACATTAAGTTCTCAAAGGTATAATGCATCTCCTGCATTAAGTAAAAGTGAAATTGTATGCAAAGGTCAAGGCTAAGATCAGGTCACAAAAGTTCACTGTTACCAAACGAGGGTCAACGAAAGTGCTTGGACTTCATGTGTTTAGGGGTATTTATCTACGCTATTCATTCCTATATGCCAGAATCATTTTTACAATTTGACCACAAATAAGTCAGTCAGGTCATCTAAGGCATCAAAAACTGGAAACTGATATAATGAATAAAACAAAGGCATGTTCGAACCAGCTTGTCTCATAATGCAGCAATGCATTCTATATATATTATGAGGTGCAGAACAATCCCAAAAAAGTTTATTTTGAAAAATGAGTTCATTAGCCGTTTTCCACGATGGCTTATTTTGCGGCGAAATATTTTTAAAAACATTTGAAACTGTTTTTAAAATGTTTTAAAACCATTTCGCGCAAAATAAGCCATCGTGAAAAACGGCTAATTATAGCACTATGACTGGCGCGAATAATCAGTCACTGAAAAATTAAAGATATTACTTGAAATTGGTTTTGGGTATTTGCTTACACTTATGTCTCTCCATTACTATATTTTATCGTTAATTTCCGGTTTTTTGTACTTAATAAATTTTGATTTTTGAGGGGAAATTCCAAAAATCAACTTTTTTATTTTTGAGTGGGTCAAATCCAAAAAAGTTGAAAATCCCGGATGTCATTTGTAGACAACTTCAATTAGCTTCCTTTTTTCATTTTCTACGTTGGTAGATTGCTTTAAAGTCTGTGTATTTTTTATACGACATGCCAACTCAAGCAATTATCGTTTAACGCAAAATGGCATTGCCATGACGTCATCGAAACGTTTCATTATTCTTCCAATATTTCTGATTCATTTTCGATTCAGTTTAGGGAAACGCAATGTGATGCGCCATAAGTTCCCTAAAAGCTTGACGGTCGCACTGTTATTATTTTTCATTAGTTATTCGAATAATCCAGGGAGGGATCCCGTAATACTTTACCCCCTACGCCGCACGGGTGTTTACTAACCAGGTAAAATGTTATAATTAAAATATACAGACACTTAAAAACAGTAAACTTTGACAATTTATGAGAGCAATATCCATGGGTAAGCAATATTGGTATGGTAGGGTTTTCAAATCTTCTTAGTCAATGTCCGATCAAAGTCAGATCCTAATATGCACACAATGTTACCGAAAATGTTCGAACAACACATTTTTTGCGTGCGACGGCTCCACTCCTGCTTTGGTGTCTTCTCACTCTTGACAGCTGAAAACATACAGCTGAAAGCTGAGACGGGAGGAGACATGTGGATAGCTCGTAGTGAGGGGTGGGGGGTGGGCGGTAACGAACGACCACCTGGACGACACGGTGTTGGCGCTCAGGGCGTCGATCCGAAACTGCGAAGGGCCCGTATACCCGGCGGCAGGTGGCCCCGACCCCTGACGGCCGAGCTCGTTACTACAACCACGCTTGACACCGGCTCCGGCGCCCGGCCTGTTTGTTCCGGAGGAGCACTCCGGCATGCTAATAGACAATTGCCCCTAGTGGAATTATATCATTACCGTCTACATAAACTGGACGTCTTCTGTGTAAAAATGAAGAACTTTCGTCGGCAAATTTCGAAATGTACCTACCTATCAAATTTGGGGACATCACTAGTCATACATTCATACAAATATATTGCATCACCTGCAGGTCGTTTTTTCAAATGCACAAAAGCGATAACATACAAAGAAAACGAAACCTAACATGGCATTCATGATGCATCGTATACATATCATCAGTATGGCAAAACAGAAATGGTGCATCGTTGGGTTCCAATAATACCTACATAAGATAATGGATAAGCAGTGATACCTATATATAAACGGCGTATATTATACGCCGTTGTGAAAAATGGTAGCACAACTCCTTTGATAGTGAAAACGGGAGAGTAAGCGGGCGTTTAAGTATTCTCTGTCTTCGTAAAGGGTCAGCAAGAGCCGTATTGACATAAGTGCAGGCCAAGTGTCAATTTGACTGTTTAATTTAAGCTGCCTATCCCGAATGGCCACTGGCCAGTGCACAGTGGGGACTTTTCCCGATTAGCCTGGAATTAAATTAATGACGGCCAAGCTGTCATCCGCAGTAAAACCAGCTGCGGCATATCGGAAAGAAGGAATCAATTGCGCATGTTTTGAGAGCAAAAAAAAATAGGGGGTTTGAAAATGGGGCACCGCCTCTGCTGAGCCAATTTTTTCAAATTTTTGGCACAACACGCGCAATTCAGTTTTAGGATAAATCACAAATTTCAAGACGCTAGGCTTAACGGTTTAGAAGCAGCAAGCGACAAACCAACGGGGTTCTGCCCCGCAGGGAATAGGCTTAACTTTGCCTGCATTGACCTCACATAACCTCATCATCAAATTGGCTGTAGCAATCAAAGGGGCGAGAGGGAGCGCGTTCTGCTGGCGGACAGCATCAGGAAAATTCTGGCGACTACGCTGGCATGTTGTTCGAAGCCGTCAATCGCCTCAATCTTTATATAAAGTTAACATTTTATATACATGTTAATTTTGCATGCGCTTCCGTCAACGAACTTCAGGATTCGATGCACTTGTACATATGCCTTAACAAGGTTAAACAGAGGGGTAAACCAATGCCAGATTTCGAAAAATTCATATTTTTGTCTGGGCCACTGCAGTTTGAAAGGAAAATCTCAACCTTAAGATTTTCAATTCGGCAGGCTACGGGGCGAAAGGCCCCACTGTGCAGTGGCTCAGCTATCAAGGCTGGAACGGGTCCTCATTTAGCTCGCTCAGTCCCGATCGACGAAATTATCCGTTAACACATTATAATTCACTGTGCAGTTAATTAACCACAGCCAGACCAACCAATTAGATCAGACAGATCTTACAGCTGCCGGGTTCCCCCACAATGCCCCTCCCCCGGCCGCTCAGTGAGTGGGGCGTCTACGGCGAGAGGGCCGCCTCTTCCCTCTGCTCCCCGCTCGTCTGCCACTCGGTGGGCGGCGCGGCGCTGATGACCAGAGGGTCCAGGTCGATTTATCCACCGACAGTGACCAGAGGTCCAGGTCGATTTATCACCGGCCGTGACCAGAGGTCCAGGGCGGTACATCACCGGCCGTGACCAGGGGGTCCAGGTCGGTACATCACCGGCCGTGACCAGAGGTCCAGGTCGGTACATCACCGGTGATGACCAGGGGGTCCAGGTCGGTACATCACCGGCCGTGACCAGAGGTCCAGGTCGGTACATCACCGGCCGTCATGCAGGGGTCCGGGGCGGTACATCACCGGTGATGACCAGGGGTCCGGGGCGGTACATCACTGGGGACATTGCACTGTCTAGCGGCCGGCGTGCCGGCGCGGCGGACTTCAGTCGGTCGACCGGTGCCGCGCCGGCAGGTGCTGCAGGTGGTGCAGGTGACGGTGGTGGTGGTGCGCAGCCCCGTGAGGCTCACAGTAACCCGTGCCGGCGGTGGAGGATGGCTTGCAGTGCCGGCGATAAGTGACGTGACAGTGGTGTGAGAAGTTTGGTGCAGCAAGTTTGGTGCACGAGGTCGCCGGTGCATCGCAGCCAACGCCAGGAGCCCTATCAGGTTAATTGGATTGGGAATATTTGGGGGCAATCACATAGAGCAGCTGTGGAAATGTCGTATTTATGATATGTGCTCAGTTTAGACGGATAATCTACAAGGCAAGCTGATCAGGAATCCGAATTTGTGGTAGAAAAAGTCCTCTGACAAATGCTTTNCTCACTGCTGTCGACGAAAAACTCGTCTACAGTGCAGTGGGGCGGGGCGGTACTGGTGAGGCGTCAGAAAGGGTGCGCGAGCGCCGACGCCGCGCCGGTTAGTGTGGCTGGTGCTCGCCGGTCGGTGCACGCTAAGTTAAGTTCCCGCTAACCGGGGTAGCAATGAGATGAGACGGTCCAGATGTTTTTCTTCTTGATGGCGATGTCGGGCAGGGGCGGTGCCAGGCCGGATGCGCCCGGGTCACTGATCTGAGTGATCAATCGGTCATCTCTGGAATCGGGGGAATCGCAGACGAAAGAACTAAGAGAGATCGACTGAATCGTCAAGTCGGTGTAAAACCCGACATGGTTTCCTTTACGATCTTTCCGTTTGTCGCCCAACCTAACCCGCGCTAACAGCGCCTCCCCGAAGGCGTCCTGGCGACGCCCCTGCGGGGATCGTCGACCGCCCGGGGGAGGACGCCCCGGACCCCCGGACGCCCCCCTTACAGCCGGCCGGCGGTCGCCGCTAGTCATCTCTCTCCAGACCGTGGCCATGTGCTGATGGCCGGTCACTCCGTCTCCGGTGTCAGCAGACTGACGGGACCGTGCCTGACAGCGGAAATGTTGGACGTTCAAGAAGGTAAGTTTCTGCCCACTTGCATGGTTTCTGTTTGTGTGTTTTGTAAGATGTTTGTGATAAGTATTCGTGGTCCTCTAAGATATTGATATGAAAACTCATTTTATGGGATTGTTAACTGTGATTTATTTTGTCTTATAAATGGGTAAACCAAACAGGATTCAATTAGTCACTGTGAGATAAGAACCAAACAGGATTCAATTAGTCACTGTGAGATAAGATCTAGTTGGAGTGGAAGGTCATCCCGACTGGTCAGTGGCCACTCTAATACATTTATCATTTTGTGATGCAAAATTTCACGCCGCTTCGCGGCGCCACATCAGTCGCCATCGTCATAACGAAGCCATCGTCATCGTTTTTAGTTCGTCGTAACGCTGAATTGAATGCATGCTATTTTTTAGCTTATTCTCTACACAAGGCTCCACTGAGCACTATAATATATCTTAAATATATTATATAGATCTCATATATATATTATATATTATTATATATAATTATATTATATATATATATACTATATTTATGACTATATATATATATATCACCTTATAAGTCATAATTAAATATAATAATAATAATAATAAAATAAAATGATATAAAGGCAAACCACGCTAAAAAATTGCGCCCGCTTCGCGGCGCAAAATGACAAGTAAGGTATCTAACAATAGAAAAATCAAACATTCAAAATTGGGAGAGGCTTAACGCTATTAATGGCAGGCTCCTGCGCTAATCCCTTTTAGTGACAGATAGGGGGGGGGGTCGTAAAACGAAACCCCAATTGGTCACCCCTTGAGATCTCGAGATCTATTCCTCCGATTTTCACAAATTAAACGGCATTGATTCCCCTCAACATGATCTACATTTCTAAAAAATGCAATTCCAAAATATTGAATAGGGGATCACAGGGTGGCAAAAACGCAAATTTTTAGAGATATTTTGATCCATCACAGCTGCCAGGTCTTTTGACCGATTTCAACGCATGTATCTGGGATCAATAGAGATTGAATTGAAGATTGACATATTACATGAGTTTTGTAAATTCAAAAATCATAGGCGTTTGCAGGTCACTAAATGTGGGGGGGTGGATGAAAAATGCATAGTGAAACAATTTGTTGTGGTTTTGTTTCGGAATAAATGAAATGATGCGTTATTGTGACATCAGCCAAAATAGTTTTTAAGCATATTTTATCCATAGGCGGTGCAATGTTAAGAAAAAGGGAGGTAAAATAAAAACAATTATTAACCCAAGGCAATCTGCTACCAAACAATATAAATGGCATGTGACCTTAGCTGTCGGCCCGCCATTAAACCCCAATCATCATCATATGTAGTCCCGTTTATGTGTTTTACCTTGTCATAGTCGTGTCCAGGATCCGAATTAGGGGAGCAAGACACTTTGCTAGGAGTATTGTCTGTTTCTATAGTACTAACTACTAACTTGTCAACAGTGACTTTTCACTTGCAACTTCAATTCACTTCTTATTCTACTTGGAGTCGCCCATTATTCTATAATCTTTCGTAGAGTATCCTGTGGTGCGTGTTTCATCCAAAAACCCTCCGGTTACAGCAGGTGTGTCCATCAGTTTACCCTCTCGATCTGGCTGTGGTGTGGATTGTTCCATCACAACCTCCTTGAGTGGGTGACTTGAGAGACAGAATCGTCCACATCCAGCGACCGAAGGTCCTCAACAACCTCGTATGCGCCGTCAGAGAGACAAAAATAACCAAACGTTAAAAGGAAATAATCACTTTTTTTCCACGCAAATGGAGTTATGACTTGAAATCGATAGAAGAGACCAAAATATATGGTAAATTCATCACATTTGGCATACAAATATTCCTACCGAAATATATTTCAAGTTAAAGTTGATAAGCGTTCCACACTTTCAATGACCGGTACTTGCAAACTGCTTGCAAGTACTTTTGGATCTCATCAAACAGTGGGGTTTTCCCGTATCTTTTTTACGCAATGAAGTGGACAATATTTCAATTCCTGCTTGTTTCGATAATATGACCGGCGACCCTTTACATTTGATAACCATTGAAAAAACAAGTAAACAAAATAAGCAATTAAACTTGGCCTCCTATTGCGTCCTAGTTGTACTAGTTTTGAAATTCTTTCATAATTTGTCAGCATTACAAGCTTTGTTAAAGGGACACTGTCCACTCAAAGTAAAATTTGATATGTTAACCCTATTCCTGGAGGGATGAAAAGTATACGAATCTTCGGTGGGGCTCATCGCCCCCTTCAGATCTCCTGCCATAAGAGCTAGAAACATAACTTTGGTGTGTGACTAAGTCGAACAATGAAACTCGCTTTGGTTAAATTTTGGTGACTTGGTCATTAAGGCAAAACTCATCAAAAAATTATTTTTGTCAAAGATGATATTTCAGAAACCTTGCCAATTATCTCGGAAACTATGGCAGCTAGGAGAATCCGAAAAATCACTGTAAGCTTTTTTAATGGCTTTCACGACTGAGGCATCAGAAATGACCTCAGGTCAATGGTTGGACGTAGAGGTCCACAAAGTGAAAAAACCTTTTTTCAGCAAAAATTTTGTCGTTAAACTTTTTTATCTAAATATATACAGCACTTATTTCGTAACATCGTGTTCTCTCGTCATTCGTTTTCAATCATATCAACTTTGTCCAAATCGAAATTTGACCCCGGTCAAGGTTCAAGAGTCAGGTGACGTAAGTCGGTCAAAACTGCACTATATTAAAAAAACGCGTATGACGAGACCAAACATTCTGAGGACCATTTGTGATAGCTCCTTATGATGTTCTTGTCACGAGTTATTTGAGAAAAAGGGTGGTGACCTTGAATGACATTTTCAAAAGGTCACTGACTAAAAAAAATTCATTCCTTTTCATCAAGAAGGCCTAAAAAGATACATTTGATACTGAAATAGTGGATTCATGCAATGCATAAAAACCCCCTCCTTTTTACATTTATCATCATATATTATTTTGCGAATAGCACTGAACCTGACATCAGGTCATCAAAGATGTAGATATCACCCTAAACTTCAAACATATTATTGCATGTTTTCTCTCCATACAATCCGTTTTTTAAACGCCTGAAAATAAAAAAAAACTTGCATCATTTGTAAAAAAATAAGTGTTTAAAAAAATTGATTTCAAAATTCAAAATATAAATTTCGAGATAGCCATCGAAAAGAACAATCAATTCTCTAACCGGATGTCTGTTTTTGCGAACACTTCTCTCAACACACAAACTCTCCATTAGTGCTTAACCCATGCACAGATTTGGTCAAAACGCCGAACACGCCCCCCTAAAAACGCCTGGACCCCCTCCTAATATTCAGATTTGGAAAAAAAGTACACCAATTCGATGCGCAATGAAATGTTAGGAAAAAAGCAGCAAGTTGAAGATTCTGAGGTTAAGTTATGAAATACCCGCTACGCGAAAAACCTCAAGGGGGGCCATTCGGCCCTCCACAGTAATAGCTTAAAGAACAAGCTGAATTGATAAGCACATAAGTCCGTTTTTGAAATTCGGCGCCAGTCGCCCAATATCGCCGTTCAAATTCAGGTTTCTTCCAGCCATTTGAGGTTGTCGAGTCCGCCACTACTACTTACCAAATTAGAGGCATGAAGAAAGTTCATGTAAAATGAAGGATAGTTAATGGTTTTTTTTTTTTTTTTACTTTACAGAAGGGATTTTGATTTCCAGCATTAATGAAAGTTTTCCCGACCGACGGTTTTCTTAGATTGGTCCTCCGATTTCCGGAGTACAAATGGAAGAGTCTGTTCACGTTCCATGGCAACAACTCAAATGCGGCCAGAGCGGTAGATCTCAGTTAACAGAACCACAAGATAAGCGCCATTGGCGTCTCATCAAATTGCCAATTACGTCAGCTGAACGGTGGTCAGTCCAAGTGATACCCTTCTTGGATTACAAGTTAACTTGAGCAAACGCTTCCAGTACGTAGTGTGTGTATAAATCGTAAACAGTTTTTAGATTCTAAAAGTAATGAAATTATATGATTGTTTGTATTGCCGCTTTTTGGAAAGAGTTTAATGACAATTAAAATCATTAGGTTGTCCTTAAGTCTTGTTTAAGCCTGTTTTTGCGATAGCATCCGGAAGAAGGCAGGGTCCCTTTAACTTGGTATCTGGCTGTATACAACACCATGGTTTATATTATCAATGCAAAAAAAATCGACAAACAATAAACATTGGCAATTCAATCGGAAAATAAACTTGGCAACCAACGACGACCTTTTTTAGTGTCGGCGTTTTTTTCAGGGACATTGTCCAGCGTGGAACAAGTTTGAAACACCCGCTCCAGATATGGCGCTATTAAATAGTGATGGAAATACACTGCTCATTAGTTTCGAAAGAAGTATATCTACTTGTTTTTAATTTGTAAAAACTTACAACATTGAATAAGTGAATAATTTTATTTAATTCTTAAATTTAAATGAAATCATTGTTATACCATAACGATAACGGAAGCCTAAGAAATTGTTGCTAGGCAATATAAAAGGTGATTATTTCTCTTTAACAAAAGTTTATCAGTGGAGGTTCCGAGCGGTTACCAGACTTTAAAAAAGTCCGAATGTTTTGATGGGATGGATTCCCGAGATAAACTACGCTAAGCTAAGCTTGTTGCGCAGGCCCTGACCCCACCATCCGATCACGCAATTCCAGTCACCCGCAGAATTTAGAGACGAAATTTAACTTCCCTAACGACTGGACGTCCGCCCGGCTCGCTGGCTTCATCTGACCTTTGACGCCGCCGCTGCCACCAGCCGCAGGTCATCTCCGCCTGGAGCAAATAGCGAGCGCCGAAGCGGCTCTAACCCATCTTGACAGGGTGGGTCAGATCTATATTACAGCGCTCTCCCGACTGAGCTACACGGGCTACAGACTTGTGCCTAGTGCCTTGATTCCGAAGATGGATCTGGGATCCCAGTGGATCCTTCGGTATAAAATGCATGATTATCTTGAATTCCAGCGGATTCCTTTGTGTAAAATGCATTACGATCTAGGATCCTTCTGGATCCCTCGGCGTTAAGTGCTTCAGGATCTGGGGTCTCAGCGGATCTCTAATTCAAACGAGCCTCAGATCTTGAAACACAAGATGCAGTGACTGACATCACAATTTGTTGTCTCCATTTTGAGTATGTAGTTTTTGCTATGTATATAATTAATAGCTAACACCTGTAAATAACATTGTACCAATTAACAAGCATAGATATTGTAGTTAATTATCAAAAGCATACAATCAACAAAAAGTATGTACCTATACCAGCGCGCCTGGATCCCGACGTTGGGTCTGGGGTTCCAGTTGATCCCTCAGCATACATTAGATCTGGGATCATTTTGGATCTGGGATCTTTTTGGATCCCTTGGCTTATTGTGTATCTGGTGTCTCATGTGGATCCCGGGACACAGGACACAGATATCCGGATCTTAACTGGATCCCGGGATCCTGGGGCACATGTCTGATGGTCACTAAACTTAACCAGATGTCCTGGAATTCTTTCAGAGGTAAGCAGTCTGCCAAAAGCCTTTAGAAGTAAAAATAGCCGGCTGTAGTGGTTACCAGACATGTGCATGGATCTGAAAGTAGGATCTATGATCCCATAGGATCTCTCGACAAAACGCAATGTTGGATCTTTGATCCCACTGGATCCCACATATCGACAAATTACATAGTGGAATCTTGTGCCCAGTGGATCTTTTCGATTAAATTTTGCAAAAACGTGGGCGGCATCTTGGATCTCACAGGATCCCGTATTATAAACAATGAAAATAGGAATCTAATGATCCACCGATCTCGAGATTCCGACAGGATCCGACTTGCAGATATTATGCCATATAATTATAAGTATTTTTATTGAACAAAATATAAAACTAAAGGCAAATGCACCCATCGCTAGTTGCATTAAAACGAGAGATACGAATGAAAGGTACTGACAAGTTACTTTTAAAAATTGGTTCCGAAAATATACATGTAACATGGCGGATCTGGGATCCCAAGTCGGATCCCAATGCAATGTGCTGGCGATCTCGATCCAGGCGGATCCGTCGACAAGATATTGAAGACGGAGCTAGTGATTCCCAGGTTGGATCAATCGACAATTTGTGAAGGTGGATCTATGATCCCAGCGGATCCGGGATCCAGATCCCACTGATCAGATCCCGAGATCCGTTTTTGGGATCCGAGCACATGTCTGGTGGTTACTGTAGTGATTGTAGTGGTAATAGCTGGCTGTAGTGGTTACTGTAGTGGTTGTAGTGGTAATAGCTGGCTGTAGTGGTTACTGTAGTGGTTGTAGTGGTAATAGCTGGCTGTAATGGTTACTGTAGTGGTTGTAGTGGTAAAAGCTGGCTGTAGTGGTTACTGTAGTGGTAATAGCCGGCTGTAGTGGTTACTGTAGTGGTAATAGCCGGCTGTAGTGGTTACTGTAGTGGTTGTTACGTTTTATTCCGTAATACGTTTTATTCCGTAATACGTTTTATTCCGTGACTTCACCTGTAATTGGGTTTTCCCGTCGGTTATCTTTTGAATAAAATAAGCAATGGTAATAGCCGGCTGTAGTCACGGCGTCATTTTCTGAAAATTATTGGTAGAGCCCCAATGCAGTGCCCTGCCCAATGCTAACTTTTATATATTTTAACGTCATACTTACCATGCAACGCCATAGGCCTAATGTTAAAATGTGAAATTATTGGTAGGGCCCGGGCCCTACCAGGCCTATAGAAAACAACACCCATGGCTGTAGTGGTTACGTTTGGTCGTCAGAGACGGTTCACCCGCAGCTTGCTAGCAGACGTGCTGGTGCTGCATAGTTTCCGGCCCAGTGGATCAGGCATCAGGACTCCAATGACGTCATTTATCGTCTTTGTGATACGGCGGGCGGCCCATGACGAGGCCGGTGGCTGACAGCTGCAGCAGGTCTCTGCGCCGTGTTTGGAGGTCGGATGGGTCCTCCATCCTCCGTGTATCAGTTAACGGCCTCGGTCTCTGCACCGTGTTTGGAGGTCCGGATTGGTCCCTGCCATCCTTTCCGTGTATTCAGTTAACGGCCGTCGGCTTCTGCACGTGTTTTGGAGTCGGATTGGGGTACCTCCAATCCTCCGTGTATGCAGTTAAACGGCCTCTGGCTTCTGCCACGTGGTTTGGAGTCGGTGAGTCCTCCTCCATCCGTGTTATTCAGTTAACGGCCTCGGCCGCTGCACCGTGTTTGGAGGTCGGATGGGTCCTCCATCCTCCGTGTATCAGTTAACGGCCTCGGCTTCTGCCGGGGGTTGCAGAAGCAACGCTGGCTTATTTACACTCAGGCCAGTGGCGGCGGAAGGTGTTTCGGATGGGGGAAAATAAAACCCAGCGAGTCTCTCAGCCAAGGGCCCCATTATGGTCACAGGGTCCCTAAACAAAAATGGTGCGAAATGGCATTTCCTCGGATTTAGACCACTATATTTTGCAGGGGTCTCTAATTGCTCGCAACAAACGTCGGACAAGCCCACTTTTAAGTTGCATGCCTTACGAGGGCCCCCTCAGGCCTACTAATGGGCTCTCAGGCTGACTGGACTTCGGGCCCTTGGAAAATTGTGTTTGGTAAAAAACAAAAAAAACAACAATAGAACTACTTCTTGGGGTACCCCTCTTACAAATTTATGGAAGGGGAAAATCATATGTTTGACCCCCCCCCCCAACTTCTTGAGTGGGGGGCACCTGCTCCTCTTGCCCTCCCCCTTATCCGCCGCCCCTGATTCACGTTTCTGTGTGTAACATGTTATTGCAGCTATGCCTGCATTCGAAACCTCATGAAATGAATACAAAAAGTGTGATAATTTCCGATTCAGGCTTGTGCGGATTACTATAATGTATGTTTGTATTTGATTTTTAAGCTCATGCCAGCCAACATAAAAATAGTCTAGAAAAAAAACTTTGAACATGTCATTCTGATTTGGTAATTTTGTATTCCTTTGGTAATCATTGTTATTCCCCTAAATGGGACACCAGAAAGTGTTCACGACGCCAATGAAAAAACCTACAGGTCCACCACGTATACACCCGTGACTTTGATTGGGGAGCGATCTGGCGCAGGGGCAGGATTCCTGACTTCAGTGCCGGTGACCCGGGGTCGAATCCCTGGGCGGCCCGCTGAAACAGTCAACCGGCCCCCATATAATAACCCTTGGAACAGGGTGAGAGTTCACGCACCATGATCCCAAAGAGGATACGGTGCTTGGTCCACAAACCAAACCAAACCGTGACTTTGAAACATAGTTCTCAATGGGTGCCTAAACCCCAAGCCCAGCCCAGCCGAAGCCCATGAACACCAAAACCAGACCCAGACCAGACCCACTCAAAATAATAATATTGAGGCCCATGCACAGTCCGGCCCATCCATATTAAATACCGGTGCATATACCGGTGCACCCATCGTGCGGTGCCGGCACAGCAGCTGTCAGCCTCCTTGTGACGTCACAACTCGCTTTGGTGACGCAAGATTGATGTGACGTCACATGTAAACCATATTACTATTCTTTCAATTACAAACAAAATTCTGACTTTTTTTTCGCAAAAATGAAATGCAGGAAACCGTAATCAGTGCATTCCTTCTCATCATTCTACATACTTTTCCCAAGGTGCTATATTCCCTTTAAAAGGGAATAGTTCACCTTTAACATAGGCTTTTGAGTTGAGATAGCCATGTTGTGGCGCATGCTCGAAAATGACTTGTGAAAAGCTTTCAACATTTTCCCAAAGAAACCTCTTAATGATTTAATATTCAGTCCTAAAAAGTTCGTGGAACCGGGTATACCCGGTAACTCCAATCGCTGATTGGCTTGAATTTTGGCCTTGAGTTGACGTATATTATGACGCACAGATGACGTAAGACTTGGGGAAAGTGTAAGTGCTGGACAAACCATACTGTTTTCAGTACCTCATTTTGTATGCAGAATGAACTTTGTCAGGTAAGCTATGCATAGTGATTTTAATGTTTAAATCTTCTATAAAACATTTAATCTCAACAACGTTGCTTAGCAGTATGTGTAGCGTTCAGCGCTGGCCTGAACGTTCCAGGCTCGGTACAAATACCGTTGATTGTCCCCACGTTCAGTGTCCCAACTCACCGAACCCCACCTCGCACCAAGTACGCGCAATGCCGCTGTTTGATGGCCGCCCGCCGCGCAGCCGCCCGCTGAGTGATAGGAGCCGACCGGCGAGACGGTACGGCCACGTGACGTGTAGAACCGTGCATGACCTTGTGAACATAATACAGACGGACGCCCCAGAGCACGGACAGTGGGGACGGTGGCGGACACCCACTTTTCACATAGTGACAATATAATAGTGACGATACCTCTTAAAGGGATAGTAGCCACCTTGGGAGGATTTATTGAAAAAAGTAATGCTTAAGGTGAATGCTGGGAATTAATTATCATGGTAATGCTCTTGCTAAAAACTTGCCCTAAGAGCAGTGTTTCGGCAAAGCATTTTCTATTTTTTTCCGACTCCAAAAACATTTGTCTCGATTTGTGCAACAGCACTATAATATTCAAGATGGCCGCTTCCATATTGCTTTTGGACTGTTTGCTATCGAATTGGCCGCAGCTGTTTCAAAAACAAAGCCATGGATACCCATGGCTGAGCACTAAATAAGATGAATAGAGTCGCAGCAGTTGGAACGCTAGGGACGCCAGTGAGCCAGGGTACTTTTATGTCGCAAACGATTTTTTTGTTCATGTATTTATTTGTAAAATCAGCAAAAAATATGTTACAAAACAAACTGTCAATCAGTAAACTGTTATTATATAACTGGCAACGTCAAAATTAACTTTGCTTACTAAGCGGTCCCTGGGCCACTGCTGCGAAACTATCCAGCTTTAGTGCTCGCCCCCACATATCGCCCCTGCCCAAGAGCCGAGCCCCGAGCCGTCGAATTCGCCGCGACGTGACGTTGAAAGTCTGCCCTGTTAGAGGGGTGAACGTCATTAATCTTTTTCGGAGCCCCAACGTCGAGTGCCCAGAGCCTTTGTGCCGAAATTGGGCCATTTGTGCCTGATTTTATAATGAAAAGCTCAGATTGTTGACAATAAATATAACTGCATACGCTTTATTTTTAAAGTTCACTGACGGACATGGTGTTGTTGAGTTTTTGCAATATTCAATGGCTAATTTAAGTCTGGCAAAGTAGTGATTCAAAATAGTGCGGAGGCCGAGTCCAATTAAGAATGTTGCCAAATCATTTCTGGTGCAAATGTATTTTTTCGATCTAATGGGGGGCAGTTTCGGGAACCAGACTTTGCAGGTGAAATCGGACACGCGTAATCTACCGATAAGACACCAAACTCGAATCACTGGTCTGCAAAGGTGGCACTATCCCCTTTTAAGCAAGTATGTGATGGTTTTCCAAAGCGTTGTATTTTCCGGGCATCTCAACAAGTACTGGGGCAAAGTCCACCATGTAAACGACAGATCCCTCAACCTAATCGAATGAAGTTGCGTGCTTCTAGCCAGCTGAATTTCGCATTACTTTGAGGAAAAAAATATGAATTATCACCAAATATATTGACATTTGTAATTTAGCTTTTCCGCGTAAATATAGGTTTCTTTGAAACTTACTAGTTAATATGATACTTAATTTTTCGGCTTCTCTTCATCATTTCTAGCTTTTCTTGTTATTTTTCAAGGTGAACTATTCCCTTTAAGCAAATAATTATGTTCACAAATTTGCAACCATTATCCTAACATGTTTACTTGCATGCTATTAACGAGAAATAGTATCACGCACCTGTGTATTGCTGTGGCTTTTGACTCAACGAACACTTTTGGGGCAACATTGTCATTCTAGATCAGACTTTAGATCGGACATCATTTGGGATTTTTAAATCTTTCACCAGTGTCCAGTGCTAGGTACTTACCATGATGTATTGTTCTCATATAATTGTCAAAATTTATTGTTGAAGTGTCCTAAACCATTTATTAATATATTAACCTGGCTAAACATCTGGTTGTCAAGTAAAAAAATAACGGCTAGCGACATGACTCAAAATTGTCATACCCATGCCCACCCAGTACCCATGACAAGTCGAAAAATGCATACCCAGCCCAGACAATCGGAAGAATTGAGTGGGCACCCACGGGTGCACCCGATCTATTGAAAACACTGCTTTGAAAGTAACACCTCTAGCTCTGGAATGCCACCAAAGCGACCACTTCCTGTGCCAACCCCTGCCTCCTCCCATAACCGACTCCACGGGGCTGTCTCGCTGCAGGCGGTCAGTTAGTTGCTGGCACAGAGGCCGCTGTATGGCACGCGGTACTACGCTGATCAAGTAGCACAAGGTCGGGCGGCCGGGCCAGCCGGGACTAGAGCGGCCCATGGTACGGACCGGGATGAGTCAGCCAATCTGTCGGACAGACCAGCCGGCTGTGTAACTGCACTCATCGCGGCGCAGAGGCTGTGTAACTGCACTCATTGCGGCGCAGAGGCTGTGTAACTGGACTCATTGCGGCGCAGAGGCTGTGTAACTGCACTCATTTGCGGCACAGAAGCTGTGTAACTGCACTCAATTGCTGCGCAGAAGCTGTGTAATGCACTCATTGCGGCGCAGAAGCTGTGTAACTGTACTCATTGCGGCGCAGAAGCTGTGTAACTGTACTCATTGCGGCGCATAGGCTGTGTGCGGCGGCTCAACCGTCGTAAATTCGTTACACATCACTTACAGTCTCACACCATCGAGGGGCCCCCACATGGGTGTCATCTGGCCCCCACTGTGCCCTTGGAACAAGGCAAGCGTGCCAGTTAGCGATTCCCTCACATGATAATATGTTGTTTAACCTAACACCAAACCAAGTCCAAACCAATCAGCACTAACACGAATGACATCGTCAATTCTCACTGCATTCGCTCAAGCGCCCCTGACTATCTCCTGGACGCGCCTCTGACTATTGTCCCGCCTCTGATTATCTCCTGGACGCGCCTCTGACTATTGTCCCGCCCTGATATTACCCTGGACGTGCTCTGACTATGTTCTCGCCCTGATTAAAACTCGCTGGACGCCGCCCTCTGAGTATTGTCCGCCCCTGATTTTACCTGGACGTGCCCTGACTATTGTTCGCCCCTGTTAATCCTGGACTCCCGCCTCTGACTATTGTCCCGCCCCTGATTATCTCCTGGACGCGCCTTCTGACTATTGTCTGCCCCTGATTATTACTGGCGTGCCCTCTGAACTATTGTCTCGCCCCTGATTAACTCCTGGACTCGCCTCTGACTATTGTCCCGCCCCTGATTATCTCCTGGACGTGCCTCTGACTTTTGTCCCGCCCCTGATTATTACCTGGGGCGGCTCTGATTATTGTCCCGTCCATGATTATTATCTGGACGCGCCTCTGACTATGGGCCTGCCCCTGATTATTACCTGGAGACGGTTCTGACTATTGCACCACCCCTTTCCATTCCCTGGGCGCGCCGCTTACCAATTTTCCCGCCCCTACTGCTAGTTGCTACCCTGGGCGCGCCTCTGTACGTTGCGCCGATGCCCACTGCCTGCAGCCGGCGGGCATGACTCCATCGGGCTGGTATGTTTGTTCTGCGGCGGCGGTGTGTGGGGGGAGGGGGGACGTTATGCTTACGGTCGGCTGCAGCTCGGACTCTGCAGACTCGGACTCCGGTCACTGATCTGCCGCTGAGCTGAGACACGGGATGTCATCAGACACAGACGCCCCTCACACCACTGACATCGACCCTCAGAGCGACTCGGACTCCGGTCACTGTTCTGCTGCTGAGCTGAGACATGGGATGACATCAGACACAGACGCCCCTCACACCACTGACATCGACCCTCAGAGCGACTCGGACTCCGGTCACTGTTCCGCTGCTGAGACATGGGATGACATCAGACACAGACGCCCCTCACACCACTGGACATAGACCCTCAGAAGCGACTTCGGAATCCGGTCAGCTGTTCCGCTGCTGAGCTGAGACATGGGGATGACATCAGCACAGACGCCCTCACCACCAACTGACAAGATCGACCCTCAGAGCGGAACTCGGACTCCGGTCACTTGTTCTGCTGGCTTGAGGGGCTGAGACAATGGGATGTCATCAAGACCACAGACGCCTCATCACACCACTGACACAGGGGCGGCGCCACGGATTTTTGCCAGGGTGTGTATTAACTGAGTAAGGGTAGTAGGTAGGCAATGTATCCTCTCTGGGAAAAAGTGTCAACGATGCTTAACATTAATATAATGATAAGCTCGCGATACAGGGGCGGATACGAGGGGCCAGCGGGGGGGCGGCCGCCCCCCTCTGTGTCCCACCACGCTGGGGGCGGGCGCTACTCCCCTTTGACTCCCCCTCCCTTGCTGTCCTGACGCGCCGAGCGTGGGATGGTTCTCGTAAGCAGACCAGTTTCCGCGCCGAAGGCGCTGAAATAGGCCTGCTAAACGGGGTTTCATATCATGACGTTTGCTTGCATGGTCGGAATGGTCGCCGCCCTTATATCATGGCCATGTGTCGCCCCCTAGCCATATGCCGCCTTATGGGCAGACCGTGACGGCAGGGTAGAGACTATATAGAAGGTGTATATTTCGGCAGGCCAGAGAGAAAAAGGTGAGTGACCTAGCCGTGACATACTTAGGGCTTGGCACATATATGATCGCCTTTGAATATACGTTCTAATGACGGACGTAATACTTACATTTGAGAGCACTTTCAAAATAGCTCATTATAATTTGTTTAAATATATTTATATTTTTAGAAAATACAAATTACTAATGGATAATCATGATAAAATTTGCGTTTTTGCAGGATTTGTGTTGTTATTAGTTAACATTTGGCGCCCGCTCATGACGGGCAAAAACGCAGCCTCAATCAGAAAAAATATCCTAGTCCCCCAGGTTTGAAAATCGGCGCCCCAATTTCCCCGGAAAAAATGCTTTCCCTGTTCCCCGGAAAAATCGCCCCCTGTTTTAAAAAGCGCCCCTGGTCCCTGAAAAATGCCCCCCTGTTCCCCAAAATGCGCCATTTGCCAAGCCCCCTCCCTTGTGGGAAAATCCTGGACCCGCCCCTGGCTTGCCGACAAACAAGACCTAACACCTAACACATTTCGTCCTGTTTATTTTATTAGTAATTATTATTGTTATTTTTTAGCTGAATGGGTATTCATTTTTAGACTTCAAATATTTAAGCACTTTATTTTTATGCCGACAATAAATTATGTATAGCACCTCACGAATGAAAATACTAGGTATGTGTTGCGTTTAAAGATGATAGACCAGGGACGTAGCACCCAAGGCGATATATGTAACACCCCCTCCTCACTGAGTGAAATATTTTTACTCTAAATAAAATGAGATTATTTCATTTTCGACCCTACCCCGTTCAAGAACATATGGCTGAGGAGCATAATTTGATTTTACCACCGACGTGCCCCCCTCCTGAGAAAAGTCCTTGCTTCATGTCAGTGCTAGACAAATTATAATGAGCAAATAATAGGTTATGTAGGTACCTTAATATAATCTTGGAACCCAGTAGGTACGTCCGATAGGAAAAAGGAAAAGAAACGAGTATTGAGGAAACGAGCATACTCGCTTCTTGCGTATGTACTGGTTGTACAATATTTGAGTGGGTCCATAGGTGCTCTAGGGGAACCACTAGCCACGCGCGGAACCAGCGTCGGGTTTGTCGTGATGTGGTTGCGGGTGGTGCGCCGGTTTGAATGTTGCGGTGGGTAGAGGTAAAGAACCGAATGCAATATTATTATTTCGTTATTATCTCATAATTGGTATACAAAGGCAAGTTAATTAATGTCAAGACAGCCTAAACAAACGTTCGGTATACTTTCGATAGAACTTGTATCGAGCTATCTAACGTCGTTTTCCGCTTATCGCTACACCGTTGTTTTTTAAGATCTTGGGGATCCCCTAAGATCCCCCACCCTCACCCTCCCGACAGTCCGTGGTTGGCGCGAACCCCGGTT
>VOPJ01001199.1:28888-73319 GCA_014673585.1 Semibalanus balanoides
CTATCATGATGTAACCATAACGTAATCCGCCGGATCAATCTGCTACAAAAGAAGCCGAAGCTCACGACGACGACGGCGAGTGCAGGAATGGATGAAGGAATCAATGAGTGATTGCAGCAATGAATGAATGAATGAACGCGAGCGAATGAAAGCGAAACCGTTCAACCAATCGCCGGAAGACCCGACACTTCCTGCCAGCGAATGCGGAATGGGTGCGGACTCATCAGACGGGCAGCTATATTACAGATTCTAGATATGAGAGGAAAACAATATATTTTCTTTAAACTTTGGTACGGATGAGTCAATTTCTAAACAATACTTCTTTTCGAACAGTTTGTGTAAATGGTTCATCACTGTACGTGTTTCCTTTTTTACTGGGCAAGGCGCGCCAGGACACCAAACGGCTCCATGCACTCGAGGATAACCAAGCGACCAGGGCCGCCCGATGACGACCGAAAATCCCCACCCGCCGGGCGGGTAGATGTTGCCCAGTAGGCAGAGGCGGGCCCCGGCAGGACACCGGCACCGGAGGAGCAGGTAGCCGCCTTCTTACGCCTTCTGGTGTCTTACGGGTGTCCGCCTTCTTACGGCAGAGGGTTTGACGTCATCGGCAGAGACCATGTTACTGACTATAATGCACCTATACTGATCCTGAACAAAGTCAGACCAAATGAATGAAATCAGGCCGTCTTTGCGACCTCATGATGTAATCTGGCACGAACAAGTTTGGTTCAGTTCCGTCAAAACGTTACCGTAGCAGAGCGTTGGTCGATCAACGAACCTCTAAGGTTATGGCCCAGCACGCTTCCACTGCGCCACTCTGCTTCGTTGGCTTTAAGTGACAGCTGGTCGTCAAGTCCCGTACCCAGGATTCGCTTCAGGGGGGGGGGGGGGTAATTTTTGGTCGGGGGTACAAGGTAACCCCACTAATAAAAAATCATCGGATTTGGTCCACTATATTTTTAGAGGGGCATATTTTCAACATTTTTTTTTTCTCGAAAAAATAATTAAAAACATTATTTTTCAGGGGACCCCAGGTACATCCACAAAAAACTCGCCGTATTTGGCCAGGCCGGCGAAATACGGCGAAATTGTATGAGAGCACCGTGGGCGCAGGCCCTATTTCGTGCACTGAGGCACTAGCAGGAGGCACAGGGTGCACGTGCCCCCCAATAGACCGAATTTTTCAGTAACAAATCATGGTCGGCGACGTCCCTTTTTGCGACTTTTTGGGGGCCCTGCACAAAATATAGTGGCCTAAATCCGGCGATATTTTTATTTTCGCGCAATTTTTCAGGGGAGGGGGCCTTTGCCGAGGGGCCCCTTGGGATGCCGTGCCCCCTTGTCGAAGGTCTGGCTGCGTCTCTGGCCGCACTAGCCAAATGTGTGAGGTCCAGTTGATGCTCCAAAGGCCTTGGTTGCTCTGAATACATGAAACCCCAGAGTCGCCTGAGGGGACACTCTGACCTAAGGAACCTCAGAAAAAACTGAAGTGCTCTGAATTCATTGAAGACCACGCTTCGCGTGGTCTATGAAGTATGACTCTGACCACCTGACCGTCCTGACGGGGCCCTTTTGCCACCTGAGAAGACACTTTGGCCGCCTGAGATGGCACTCTGGCCTCAAAACCCTCTGAACAACCTCTGAAGAGACCTCACTGCAGTGTGCTCTAAACACTAAACAAAGACCACGCTTCGCGTGGTCTTTAGCGAGAAAATAAGGCCATTCGGGCCCTTTTTCCAAAAGGGGGCCCATTGGCCAAGGGGGAGCACGCACGGACCTTCAGGGGGGCAATTGCCCCTTTTGCCCCCCCCTGGTACGCCTATGGCTGTCGTACAATAATTTGATACGAACAGGTTTGGTTCAGTAACGTCAAAACATCTTAGCAGAGCGTGGTTTCGATCCACGGACCTCTGGGTTATGGGCCCAGCACGCTTCCACTGCGCCACTCTGCTCACTGACGGTATTTTGTCAGTTGTCCCCGGGCATCTTTCACGGTCAGTCAAGGCCGGTCCACCTCGTCACAACTATAATGACGTCACCCACACTATCATGACGTAATCCACCGATGCATACCATCACTCAGCCACACAATCAAGTAGCCGACACGCACGACGACGGCGAGTGAATGCATGACTAAATGAATGAATGAATGAACGAACGAATAAATGAGTGATTGCATGAATGAATGAGTGATTGCATGAATGGATAAATGATTGCATGAATAAATGAATGAATTATTGAATGATTGAATGAATGGATTAATGATTGCATGAATGAATGAATGATTGCATGAATGCACGAGTGATTGTATGAATGAATAAACGCGAACGAATGAATGCGAAACCGATATCAATCGTGGAAAGACCAACACCACCTACCAGCGAATGAGACGCTCTACCCGACCGCCTGTGCCACGCTGCGCCGGTGTATGTCTGTCTGTCTGTCTGTCTGGTCTGTCTGTCTTTGTCTGTTCTGGTCTGTCTTGTCTGTCTGTCTGTCTGTCTGTCTGTTCTGTCTGTCATTCTGTCTGGTCTTTTGTCTGTTGGTCTGTCTGTCTGTCTGGTTCTGTCTGTCTGTCTGTCTGTCTGTCTGTCTGTCTGTCTGTCTGTCTGTCTGCCTGTCTGGCCTTAGTTGCCTTTCTGCCTGTCTGCCTGTTTATATCTGGCCTGTCTGCGCCTGTCTGCCTGTCGCCTGTCTGCCTGTTGCCTGTCTGCCTGTCTGCCTGCGACTAGCGCAGCCCGGCGGCGCCGCAGCAGCTCCTGCGTGTTAGCGGACACAGGGGGTGACGTGACGGATCTCACAGGCATCCGGCGCACAGGCGCGACAGTGTCCAGCTGCCTGATAAACTGTTCGAGAAACGCAGACCACTTGTCATCAGGGTGAGTACACCGGTAAACATTCGACCAATCAGTCACGTTCAGCTGGTGGTTGAGCTCGTCAGCGTCGACCCGGGAAAGACATCGCCTCTCAACAGTAGGCTTACCGGCACGGTTGGATTTACTCTGACAGTCCAAAACAATACGCGTGAAATCATGAGGACCACCATAGTGACACATCGTCACACCACTCCTACGCACCAGCTCTGGACGATTGGTGGCGATTACATCGAGCAATGTACGAGCAGGTCGGTATGTTGGTCTGTCACAATTGGCGATAGCCAGTCCATAAGAGCGAAACAGATCTGGTAACAATTTCTCGCGGGCGCCATCTCTAGCCTTTAGCAGACAACAATTATAATCTCCGGTGACCACAAGCATAGAGCGAGGGTGGTTGGCTAACATAAACTGTATCTGGTTCTCGAGATCGTCGAGATCGGCTGTCAGCTGACGGGTGGTGTTGGTGGGAACACGGTAGCCTGACGATATCAACAGAGACTGACGTTTACTTCACGTCGGACCAACCAGCCAAACAATCCCAAGTTCGAGTTTCTCAACACCAGTGACTGGGTTTTCAACTGTTCCGCAGCTGTTAGGAGTCGCGCACCAGCAACTGCTACCACACAGTCCCCTGCGTCGGACCGGAACAGTTTGTACCCAGGCACAGTCAGCAGGCGGTCAGGAACACTGGGTGTCAGCCAGGTCTCCGAGAGGGTCAACACGTCAAATCCGTATGTGCGCTGAATGTCATTGCGCAGGTCAGGCAACTTGGGCTTCATGGACTGAATGTTCAGTTTGACCAATCACAAGGTGGTCGGTACCTACATCACCGTGTCGGCTCCAATTAACTCCTCCCCGCTTACCGCGGCGCCTGCCTCCGCCTCCGCCGCCTCGGTTGCGGTCGGCAGTGGCCGGCTCCCCGTCCTCTGGTCCTCCGGCCGGCCGCTGTACCGCGCCCGGCAGTGTACCAGCCGCGGCAAGGCGTCCACGACCGGCGCGTGGGCGGGGCCGCGGAGGGGAGGGTGCATGTGCACTCGCTGTCTGGATGATCTGGTCGCCGGGTCGAGCGGCCAGCGGCGGCCGGGAGCGCCAGGCATGACTGGGCCACGGGCCGACAGCAGGCCGAACGGCCTGCAGCAGAGTGCACACTGATTGCACGAGAACGACAGCGTAGAGCAGTGCGAAGACGCACCAGCGGGTCGGAGCGGCGATGATTGATGAACTGTGTCCGCAACACGAGGGAGCTGCTGCGGCGCCCGCCGGGCTTGCGCTAGTCGCAGGCACCCGGTCACGATGTAACGGGAGTTGAACCGCCTAGTGTCGAGCCGCGATCCGCGCTGACTGGCCGTGCCGTTCTATGACCAGCAGACTTAACAAAAGGGGGGGGGGGGGAGGGGGGGGCTGGCACAGCTCTCTGGCGCGCGCTACCGACCTAGTCATCGGCCGCAACAGGACTCTTGCCTGAGACACCCCACTGTTACACGGACGGCACCTGAAATGACTATTACGTCACCATAGGGCCAGCCCACGGCCCACGGTTCAACCACCAACAAGGCCTGTTCCGATAAGGCTGCCGCGCGTCAGCACTAGCACTTCAAGTACAGCGATCGACATCGACACCCTGTACGCGACCCTGCTGGGTATGAAACCGTCCAAGTCAACCGGATTGGACGGTGTTAGTGTGGCGATGCTACAGGATTATTTCCCTGGATTAGCTCACGTTCTCCTTGACCTAGTGAACTCCAGCCTCGTCACAGGTCAGGTCCCTACTGCGTGGAAGCATGCACTCGTCACGCCCATACCGAAGGGAAAATCAACCAAAAGCCCGTCCGACACACGCCCCATCTCTATCCTGCCTGGCATTATGAAGCTTGTGGAACGCGTAGTGCAGATGCAGTTTAGCGACTACCTAGAGAGCCACCACTTGTTGACAGCCGCGCAACATGGCTACAGGAAACAGCATTCCACAGAGACGGCGCTCAGTGTTGTCACCGACCGAGTGCTGCAAGCCATGGACCGTGGTGAAATTTCTGTTTTGGTGATGCTCGACAACTCAAAATGTTTCGACGTCATCCCTCACCAAAAGGCTCTTGGGAAAAAGCTCAGCTGTAATGGTGTTGACACGACTTGGTTTGCCGACTTACCTGCGAGAACCACACACAGCAGTGTGCGAGTGGAGTGAGCCGACGGCCAGCTCGATCACTGGTCCAGGGGCCTCGGGAGGAACAACTTGGGCGTGTCTCCAGGGAGGGAGTCTGAGCTTGCGTAGCTGTTTATGCTCTTTGCAAATACATGACTTGCATGTTCCGGACAGGCGTCACCACTGTGCAGTTGCGCGACGACTCTCAGATCCTTATCACGGGGAAAAAACAAAATTTGCCGACCATCATTTCTCTCATGGAGGAGACTCTCGAATCTGTCTTTCAATGGTCTTGCTACAATGACATGAAGATTAATGCCGCTAAAACTCAGATGATTGTGTTTGGTCTCCCGCTATGCTTGAAGAGCCTCCCTACAGATCACACTTCAAATTTGACGGATCATATTCACGCAGTCACCCATGTTTAAAACTTTCGGCAAACACATTGGACTGTAACCTGAACATTAAGGCCGCGCATTGATGCATTGACCTCCAGGTGCACAGGGATTTTGATTGCCTTGAGCCATGACTCGGCATGTGCTGCCATCAGGCACCATGAAAATCATAGTACAGCCCTCGCATTTGATCAGTGGTGCGCTACTGTTTGAGCGTGTTATGGTATCCTGCGGTGCTACCCAAATCTCACCGCGTACAGAAAATCTCAATTTTGCGCGCGTTTGCAGCGGCCGCGACGCAGTGACCACGTTGTCAGACAGCTATCGTGGCAGCTCGGCTGCTGCGCGCGACAGAGCTGGTTGGACCATACTGTATCGCGCGTCCAACGTGCCATGGAGGAACCGTCGCATCCTGAGCAAATAGAGACACCAATTGGACCGCGTTGCCACGACCTCACGACACAACACCAGAACACGCTGGTGTGTAACAACTACCGCGTATACCGAACAGAAGCCGGCAGGCGCAGACTATGTAGCAGGGGCGGAGCATGCTGAAACGAACTATGCATGACCATCATGCGGGCCATCGTTTCGTGCTGTGCCTAACCACGAGCGATATTGTCTGGTCGCGACTGAATGTAGTAATTGCTACCTACCATGCATGTACTTTGTACGGACTACGGGATAGTTCGGCTTGGGCGGATGCCAATACCTTTTAACCTCTTTTGTTTTATGTGTTGACGTGATCTGGTTGAAAAGCCACCACAAAGGGTGGATCCATACAAAATACATATATCTATCTATCTTGCCTGTCTGTCCTGTCTGCCTGTCTGCCTGGTCTTGCCTGTCCTGCCCTGTCTGACCTGTCTGCCTGTCTGCCTGTCTGCCTGTCTGCCTGTCTGCCTGTCTTGCCTGTCTGCCTGTCTTGCCTGTTCTGCCTGTCTGCCTGTCTGCCGTCTGGTGCCTGGGCTGGCCTTGCCTGCCTGGCTTGCCTGGCTTTGCGGCTGCCTGGCTGCCTGGCTGCCTGGCTCCTGGCTTGCCCTGGCTGCCTGGCTGGCCTGCCTGCCTGGCTGGCTTGCCTGCAGCCCTGCCTGTCAGAGTGTCGCCTGTCCTCTCACCTGGTGGACGTTGGCGTTCCGCGGCGCCAGTAGTGCGATGTTCGGTGAGACGCCGCGGGCAGCCCGCATCATCTGCCGCCCGTCCATAGTGCCGTCCAGACCAAACATGTCGTACACGGGAGCATCGCAGTACAGTGGGCCTGCCGGGGAACACGCAGCGACGGCGCTGGGTCACGGGGCGGGGCGCATCTCAGCCGGTAGGCAGGGGGGAGGAGACACACATCCGGTCAGCTAACCCCTGGATACTAATATCCAACGTGTCACCCACCTCACCAGAGTGGTGATTCCAGATCACTGACCTCCCTACCCTACTCATCCCAGGTTATTGACCTCACCAGAATGGGGACTCCAGGTCACTGACCTCCCCAGCCTACTGACCCGTGTCACTGACTTCCTCAGGGTGGTGACCCCAGATCACTGACCTCCCACGTTCCTCCGAGCCCGAGTCACTGACCTCCCCAGGGTGGTGACCCCAGGTCACTGAACTCCACGGCCTGCTGACCCCAGGTTACTGACCTCTCCAGGGTGGTGACCCCAGGTTACAGACCTCCCACGTTCCTCCACCTCCGAGTCACTGACCTCCCCAGGGTGGTGACCCCAGGTCACTGAACTCCCCGGCCTACTGACCCCAGGTCACTGACCTCCTCAGGGTGGTGACCCCAGGTCACTGACCTCCCACGTTCTTCCACCTCCGAGTCACTGACCTCCCAGGGTGGTGACTCCATTATCCACTGACCTCCCCGGCCTAACTGACCCGTGTCACTGACCTCCTCAGGGTGGTAGAACCCAGACTCACTGACCTCGCACGTTCCTCCAGCCCGAGTCAACTGACCCCCAGGGTAGGTGTCCCTAGATCCACTGACCTCCCCGGCCTACTTGACCCGTGTCACTGACCTCCTCAGGGTTGGGACTCCAGGATCACTGACTCCACGTTTCCTCCGAGCCAGAGTTCACTGACCTCCCAGGGTGGTGACCCCAGGTCACGAAAACTCCCCGGCCTACTGACCCCAGGTCACTGACCTCCTTCAGGGTGGTGACCCAGGTTCATGACTCCCACGTTTCTTCCACCTCCGAGTCACTGATCCTCCCCAGGGTGGTGAACCCCAGTCACTGGAAACTCCCTCGCCTACTGACCCCAGGTCACTGACTCCTCAGGGTGGTGACCCAGATCACTGACCTCCACGTTCCTCCGAGCCCGAGGTAACTGACCTCACCCAGTGGTGGTGACAGGAACACGCGCTCAGCGGCGGAACCGTGGCGCCAGCTGGAGAAGTCGCCCAACCACAAACTCGATTCCTGTCCTGAAGCCGTACCTGCAGCGTTGTGGCGGCAACGCCAGCTGATCAAGCGCGATGTCCACCGCGATCACTACAGAGGTCACACAGGAGTTAGGGTCAGAGGCGGGCACGGCCAAGTCACAGGGAACCTGGGTCAACCAGGCAGGCAACGGCTGGGTCCACCGCGATCACTACGAGGGTCACAGCAGGGGTCAGAGGCGGCCACGGCCAGAGCACAAGAAGACTGGGTCACCAGGCAGGCACGGGCTGGGTCCACGCGATCACTACCGAGGGTCACAAGGGTTAGGGTCAGGGCGGGCACGCCAGACAACAGGAACCTGGGTCACCAGGCATTCACGCGGCCACCGCGACCGCGAGGTCACACAGGTCAGAGGCGGGTACGGCCAAAGCCACAGGGAACCGGGTCACAGAGAGCAGGCACGGCTGGGTCCACCGCGATTCACTGCAGAGACACACAGGGGTCAGAGGCGGGCACGCCAGAGTCACAGGGGCAGTATATCGGCACCAGTCAGTCACGGCTGGGTCCACCGCGATCACTTACCGAGGGTCCACAAGGGGTCAGGAGGCGGTACGGCCAGAGGTCACAGGAACCTGGGTCACCAGGCAGGGCACGGCTCGCTCCACCGCGATCACTACACGAGGGTCACACAGGGGTCAGAGGCGGCACGGCCAGAGGCCACAGGGAACCTGGTCACCAGGCAGGCACGGCTGGGTCCACCGCGATCACTACCGAGGGTCACACAGGGGTCAGAGGCGGGCACGGTCAGAGTCACAGGGAGCAGGGAACCTGGGTTACCAGGCAGGCACGGCTGGGGTACAGGCATTCACAGACAGACAGAACGCTGGTGTCCGCCACGATCAGTGCCGGGTACACAAGTCAATACAGAACTGTCAGAGAAGAGCGGGATAGGGCTGGGAAAATCACAGACGCTGAGACTTCACTCCTTTTGATGTGCTAACTTCAAGTCAGACTAGGTTCGAGTTCATGTTGAATCCTTATCGAGCACACTGAAACCCATTTGATATAATTTCCATTGAATACAATTCTGCATTCGTCTTGCTTAGCTTCTGCCAGCTGCTAATCCGATTCCCTCGATTCCGCCTGCCGTTACCGACCTCTCTCGCAGGTGGCGGCGAACTGGATGGCGTTCCCTCCGGCGCCGCAGAAGGCGTCCACGATGACGTCAGCACGACACCGGTCCGCCAGGTGGCGCGCGATCTGCTCCGGCGTCACCGAGAACCAGCTGGCGCCGCTCAGACGGATACCGTCGTCAAACCTGCAGTGACGGCACGGCAATGTCGTACTCGTATGACAGACACTCGCAGAGCCTCGAGAGAAGGCACGATACTGAAGAGAAAACATCCCCACTAGCACACCGAGATGAAACAGAGCACGTGTCAGCCAGACATGCATCCTCGTCAAAGAAGCGAGTTCATCTTATGAACGAGTCAACCAGGGCTAGCTGCAGGTGACACATATGTGTGTTCTATGTCTGTAGTGTACAGTGGGAGAGTCTATACAATGGCGGCCATACTATCTCAGGCTAGAGAGACCTAGCACTATCGGCGCGGTACTTTCAGTGTGAACATCACCCCGCTGGCACAGCGTGCGTATCAGCTCACCTGGAGAACAGCCGGTAGCGCTGGTACCAGTACTTCTGCAGCTCCGCCGACGCCCGCATCTCCTCCGGCATAGGCTGCGCCGGTCGGGTGCGTTTGGTGCCAGTCTGCCGCCTGCCCCGACCCTTACCACGGGAGCCAGCCGACTGGAAAGGAAGGAAGGAAGCGCCGGTCCGGCGCTTCCCTCTGGAGGGAGCCGGGGCCCCGCTGGAGTCACCGCTGGGGTCAGCAGCCAGGTCAGTCAGATCAGCAGCTAATTCAGCAACTGGATCAGCAACTGGATCAGCAACTGGATCAGTAACTGGATCAGCAACTGGATCAGCAACTGGACGAGCAACTGGATCAGCAACTGGATCAGCAGCCAGGTCAGCAGCTGAGTCACCGTCAGGGTCGGTCGCGCCCCGCACCGGGTCGACAGCCTCCACCGCTGCCTCCGTGGCAGAGGACGAGGAGCCAGCAGGACCGGCGACCGGCGGGCCGCTGGAGTCACTGCCGGGTGCGCCAGACGTTCTCTTGGTGGAGCAGCTGGGCAGCTCAACGGAAACGAGGGGTTCTGAGCTAACCTCTCCGGCCGGCAAGCCGTCCTTTAGCTTCTGTAGAAGATTCTGCGTCTGTAACGATCGCCCATGGAACATATTATTACTTATACTAATATCGTATAATGGTTATCACATCGTAAATGCTGCAGGAATGTAGCTGAAATATGCCAAACAAACGCATACAAACACAGCTGGCGTATGAGTATCAACAGTCCTTTTCTTTTCCTTTTCATACCGACCCAAGACAAACATCCAGAAACGAGCACAACATTCTGACAGCACAGCAGCTGCTGAACCGAACCACCACATCTCCTGCTGCTGCTGCACAGGTCCCCTACCCGCTTCACCAGAACATCATGCTTGAACGCCGTCTTGGTCATGTTGAGTGAGCGCGTCTTCTGCTTCAGCCGCTTCTGCCGGTAGATGACGTGCGCGGCCGTTGGTCCGGTGACGTCATCGGTGGGCGGGGCGTGGCAGAAGCCGAGCATGGTTAGCGTGCCCTCAGCTTGAGCCAGCGTCCCCGGTCGCCTACTGCCGCAGAGCGCACACGGGTCTGTCAGCCTCGACGCTAGCGGCCGATAGGCCAATCAGCCTCAGCTGATCATAGGATGCATACAATGTTGTTTCACCAGCTTTCAGGTGATAAATGTAACTCGACATAAATAAAGGGTTTAAAGAAATGTGCAAGCGGATGAAAAACATTCAGGTTAATATTGTGGAGTGGAGCACAGCGTCAGCGGGAACATTTAATCATATTCAATTTGTTGACATTTGACATGTCTCGAGATGCAAATCGCGACATCGAAATTATTCGGTCTGCTGTACTATTACATCTGGCACATTAAGACCAATTTTTCTTGGAGCAGATCGGAGCTTGTTAAGCGATGACTGTACCTCAGAGCCGGCTCTTCCTCCTCTTCCTCCTGTTGAGAGCCGTCCGCAGCGGACTCTACCGATGCTGTCCGGGAGGAGGCGGTGCCAGCGGGCCGCACCACGGAGTCAGCCGTCTCTGCTCCAGTGGCGTCACGGCTGACAGCTGTGTCCATCTCCTCCTCCTCCTCCTGAGGCTGAGGCTGTGGTACCTCCTGCTGCTGAGGCCGTGGTGGAGGCACCACCTCCTCCTCCTCCTCCTGTGGTGCCGGCTCGGCCGCCAGCTGCTGCAGCAGCGCGCCTACACTGGTCAGCTTCATCTCCCTGTGGACGGAGAGCACGCCGGGAAACGGACCTGCGTCAGGCGCAGACACACTCAGACCCGTCAGCGGGGGAGGTAAGACATGGGGACAAGCTGGACCTGGCCACATGCTGCAGCAAAACAACAGAATAACAGAACGGGGTGAATAGGGGCGGACGAATACAAACCTCGGTGCTGTCACAGCAACTTGTAGTGATGTTTATTAGTCGGCAAGTGGAAATCCACGCTACAATCAAGTTGGCATTATTTCACACGGACCAAACACTCATGCCTTACCTTGCTTTCCTGGATGGCATGTTCCGCTTCTTCTTCCCGTCAACTTTAGCTTGCTTGCCAGCCTCAGTGGACCGTCCTGCCTCGCTGGCAGCAGCATCCTTCCCTGCCGTCTTATCACTGTCCACCCCGTCCTTCGCGTCTCCATTCTGCCCATCCTCCGCCTGTGCCGCCTCCAGCCTCGTATCCGACACCGGATTCCACTGAGCGTTGAACGCCGCCAGCATCTGATCGTACACCTGCTGATAGTGCTGCTGCCACAGCTCGTCCCAGTTGTACTGCTCCGCCTCACCAGCGGCGGCCGGGGTGTCCGTCCCGGCCTGTGTCCGCGCTGTACCGCCACTGTACTGATTAGCGTCAGCCGCCTCAGACGCAGCGGGCGGGGCGGAGTCGGCGGCGGTGCTACCCCCGTCCTCTCCTGTCGTGCCATTCTCTCCACACGAGGTTGGCTGCAGTCCGCTAGCAGCAGTGTTACTGTCCTGGTCCTCACCGACACCCGAGGTCTCGTGCCCAGTGGCAGCAGAGGGTCCGTCCCCAGTGGCAGCAGAGCTCCCGTCCCCAGTAGTGGTGTTGGCAGCGCCCTGTGCACTCTCCGTCTCCGTGTAGGCGGGGTCAATGAAGTCCCGGTACTTCTCCGTCCAGGTCCGCAGCACCTCAGCCTCCCCACAGGCGGCCCAGTGCTGCTCCCAGGCCCGTCTCACCTCTGCCGACTCGGGCCGCTCACACATCTGTCATCAGAACACACACAGACACAGTAACGGTCACATTCAGACGTACACGGTCAGTCGGACGTCAGCGACATACACAAACATTATCGGACCAAACTGAAACAAAAGTGTTTGGGCTGTCAATAAGGAGTTCAGATTCGAATATGATGGAGCTGCTTAATATCAACCCATGTCATTTGGACTCGAACACGAGCACGAACGCGATCACGAGCACGAACGCGATCACGAGCACGAACAAGAGCACGAATACAAGCACGAACACGGCAGGAGCATGAAAAACCCGCAGCAATCACCCAAGCCTTTCCGGGAATCCAATACAACTTTTGGTTTACAACGCGACACCACCAAAAAGCATCATCTTTAAGATTTTCCCGTAGCTTGAATCAACACCACCAGCGCAGCTTGCTACCGTTCCGCATTGCCTCACACTCACCTGCCACTCCAGACTGGCCTCTCCCTGTCCGCCGCCGTAGTCACACCGCAGCCACTCCAGACCGCCGGGCGAGGACACACTCTCCGACTGATAAGTCTGGTCAGTCTGATCCGTCTGCTCAGAGGTGCCGGACGCAGCAGAGTACGGCGACATCACGCACGTGTCCAGCTCCGGCCCGGATGACGTCACAGCGGCGTGTGATGACGTCACAGACGGCGCAGCAGAAGGTCGGGAGGTGGACGGTGGTGGCGGGGGTTTACAGGCGGTGGCCACCCATTCCTCCTGAACAGGGAGGAGGGATTGAGGGGGTTACAGTTAATATGCAATAAGGTACAGTCTAATCACAAGGGGGAAAAGTCAAAATTTGCTTTGATATTATGCCATTCATTTTTGCACATATTTTAAACATATAACTTTAATGATAAAAACACCAGAGTACCTCAACATGCTTTTTTGACGTAATGTATACCCTTCATAACGAATCAGAGTTTCGCACATATATATATATCCCATGCAAGTGTTTCTGGTGTATCATGCACGTTCAGCTAACCTCAAGATCGATGGCCTGACGCTTGGTGAAGGACAACGGCAGACCCATGGCCTTCATCATCTCGATGTCCTCACTGAACTTCCTCGCTGTACTCCTGAACAGGAGCCTGATATAAGTTCTGACCACCTTCCCCTCAGGGGGCGCTGCACTATCCACAGCACGTTCAACATCATCATCGGCTTCACCACCGGCATCCTCTCCCCAGCGACACGTCTGCCGAGGTCTGTCGACACCATGCTGTCTGCCTCGTCCGCCATCCGTAGGTACCTCCAGTCACTGCAGAGCGAAGTCAAAGGTGAGGAATGCAGCAATTTATTATCTGACAAAGAATGCAGATAATAACATGTTAATCAAACATTTGTGAGTGCACCAACTAACAAACAGTTATTGAGTCTTTTAAAGCATAAATACGCTATTAGTCTGCATGTATTTACACAAATCAAACAACCTCACATCAAACTTTAAGTGAAGCCATGTTCACGATCAGTTCACAGGGTTCACGATCGCCACGGATTTTTGCCAGGGAGAAGTCAAAATTTAGGGGGCCTTCATTTGAGAGTGGTCTTTGACCTCTTTGACCTCTGGCTTCCAGAGGACCGCTTCTGGACTTATGGAGCATCTCTGACCTGCATAGGACCCCTCTGGCCTTCAGGGGGCCTTTCTGACCTAAAAAAGACCCCCTCTGGCCTCAAAGGGCTCACTTCTGACCTACACAGGTCCCATCTGGCCTCATTTCTGGCTTCCAGATGACCTCCTTTAGCCTTCAGAGGATCCCTCTGACCTCCATTAGACTCTGGCTTTCAGGGGTCCCTGTGACCTCCACGATGGGCCTGTGGCGTGGGGCCTCTTTGAAGCATGAAGGGGCCTCCTTAAATGACAGGGGACAAACCGATATGTTAACCTCCACCCCCTTTCTGACGGCAGGGGGCGACTACCCCTCCTGCCCTCCCCCGGTGGCGCCGCCCCTGTTAGTTCACACAGTATTCCTTTGTAGGTAAGTCAACACACAACTCACAAACTTACCTTATGAACTGGCGAGAAAGAAAGCAGACATTCTTCGTTTCTGATCTCTTCTCACCGACATAAAATATTCCCGCTAACTCTTCCCAATGATCTGGCATGCCTTCCAAGAGAAAAGTTCTGCAAAATAAATGGCGAAAAATCAGACGTGTGGGAAGAATCGGATGGGTAGAAAGTTCTTTCAACACATCTATGAGGTGTGCTAGAGAAGAACAGGGCAGAGGTCACCGAGGGTTTATCTCGGGTGCAAACTGCAAACTCCAACAAGTTTCCCTCTTCACGATGGTCCCGCACACGCCCGACGTACGCACTCCGCTGCCGGACATCACGGAGCCCCGCAGGATGCCCTCTCGCTCTTAGGGTCTCCGCTGACTGACGGTGGCCAGCCGACTGCGGCAAACAGTGCCTCCCACACTATAGTATAGACTATAGGGTGCTTGTGCACCCGCCTACGCAGCCTGGATGCCCACACCGCGCTGTTTTTCCTCGCCCACCACATCTCCGCTCCACGCCTGTCCTACCTCCTGCGCTCAGTCCCCCTGCACAGGAACCGAACGCCCTCCGAGCCATCGACAAGCTGGTCAGAAAAATGGACCGTTTCTCCATTTGTCTTAACTTTGAAGTTTTGTTCAGTGAAAACTTTGACTACAAATTAAAGAATGTTGTTTTTTCATCTGCGGGTGCAAATAGCTGACGAGCATAACAAATATCAGGAGAAAAGAGAAAAGGTGCCTTGTGCTCGCATCCTACGCCGTCTGGTGGCAGGCCGGAGGGCCCGTCTTGTTGCGTAGATATTAGTTTATGAGTTAACTGTCACCCATAGATGTTGGTTTGTTGCCTGACCCATCTCACACTGTTTTGTTATTCTGATTCCTTGTTTCAGGTTTAGACATATCTGATATCCTTTTCAAGACGGCCTGCCCAAGGCCAAGAGTGGTGGCAGGGGTTAGGCATTTAGGCATGTTGATCTTCTGGCCGTTTTCTGGTCCGGTGTTTTGCTCTCTTCAAGTGTTACTCCCATTTTGCCCTCAGGCCTTTCGGTTTCAGGCGGAACGCTGCAGAAGTAACACCGAGTTGAGATGCAAACTTTGTTCACAAGATGAGTTAATGCTTAACCCCAGAAAATGTAATATTCTTGACTACAGAGATATAAGAGGATATAGTTTAGCGTAGTACGTACTTCATTACTTGTAATTATGTATATATATTTCATAATCTAGGTTTAAATTCTTAGACGTCCAAGAATTATCAAACTTCAGTGTGCACAAAGTTTGCACCTCCACGGGGGAATGCGCGGCTGCAGCATGACCCGGGATTAGTTGACCGAAGCTGAGGCACAAACGGGAGTAAACTCATTGAAGAAGCAAATACCGGTGACCAGAAAGCGGCCGAAATCCAACGCTGTTTAGGCATGGTTGTCCTTTCAGGCACGTAGCCAGGATTTCGTCCAGGGGGGGGGCGTCTCAAGAAAGGCCCTTTCCGAGCTGTTAAGGGGCCCCCAAAAACAAAACTAGATAAGAAAAACTCGACGGATTTCGGCCACTATATTTTTAGATGCCCTTTTTCTTCAACTTTTGATGAACTGGATTGGACCAGGACCCTCAGGACCCTCAAAGAGGCCCATGAACCAGGCACGTAGCCAGGATTTCGTCCAGGGGCGGCGTCTCAAAAGGGCCTGTACCAGGCCCGTGGCCAGGATTTCGTCCAGAGAGGGGGGCGCCGCGAGAGGGCCCATTCCCCAGCGTTGAAAGGGTGCAGTAGAATGGATGAAAGGGTCTGCTCCCACCATACTAGTGAAGGGCCCATTTGGCATGTTCATGGGCCCTTCTGACCCGCCCAGGGGCCCTTTCGGTCTGGTCAAGGGCCCCTCTGACCTGCACAGCTGGGGCCCTTCCCAATAAACATTTTTATGTCGGGCCGACGTCAAAAGATGTCGGCATCTCGGCAGCGGCATGCCGATGCTGACTGGACCTCGGCTGGACGTCGGCATAGGCGGACATATACAACGTCCAGCCGACGTCCGGTCGACATCGGGCCGACGTAAAACCGACGTCGGGCCAACGTCGGGCCGACGTAAAACCGACGTCGGGCCAACGTCGGCCTGACGTTGGCATGTTTATTGGGTTTTAACTTCTCAGGGGCCCTCTGGTCTAGCTAGGGGCCTTGCAGCCTGCTAAGGGGCCCTTTTGACCTTGTAAGGAACTGCGCTGGCTTCTTTTTCGTCCTAATGACATGCTCAGGGGCCCCTCAGACCTGCTTAGGGGCCCCTTCTACTTCCCCAGGGGCCCCTTTGACCTGCCCAGGGGCCCCTCTGACCTGCCCAGGGGCCCCTACAACCTGCCCAGGGGCCAGGGGCCCCTATAATCTGCCCAGCAGCCCAGGGGCCCTCTATGCTGGCTAGGGACCCATTCAACATGTTCAGGGGCCCTCTGACCCACTCAGGGGCCCCTCTGACATGCTCAGGGCTCTATAAAACATCTCAGGGATGGTCTTTCAGGGAAGGCCCTGGTAGCCCTACAGGGCCTCAAAGTGTTCTTGATTACTAAAATACCATGCTTGCAAAGATTTGTTGACGATCACAAAGGACTTTAAACTCTTATAGAACCCATTATCATGGTATCATCGGCCCTTTGAGGCGTGCACCCAGAAAGGGCCTGCCAGGCCTCCGGGGTGGGGGGGGAGTTCCATTGTCACCCCTTGGCTGTGTGCCAGTCCTATAATATTTTTTATTATTTCTTTTTTTGCAAACGTGTGGAACACTCCTAGGTGTGGACAGACATCAAGGGCTGATCAAATAGTAGTTTTGATGTGTTCCTGAAAGATGAAAAAGGACCACATGCCAGCCTGGTTACAGTTGGCTGCCAGTTGGCAAAGGTTCAGCCAGGTTCAGCTAAATACTTACCAGGCCTAATCAAGAACACACAGACTGTTGCTCTACCGGACAAATAAAAAGGTGCTTACTTTAACATGTTATGTCAGTAAGCCAGTCAAGTACAAATATACTAAAAACTTACCAGGCTTAATCAAGAGCACACACAGACTGCTGCTCAGACAAATAGAAAGGTGTTTTAATTTGATATATAATGTCAGTAGCACAGCCAAGTACAAAATAGCAAAACGTTTAAATACGCCAAAAACGTTCCTAGACACTCACTTAGCTTGTGTTTATCGTTTATATCCATTGCCCGCCATGCTATTTGAGATGCGCCATTGCACGTAACACCTGCGCCATTTCTGCTAAGTCTTAAATTGCTACCATATTTGCAACCATATTTCTTAAACTCATTCTCATGCGAGCTTCGCCGTTGTAATGGTCGCGGAACCGAAACGTTACGTTTATTTGATTGCTCGGCGCTGTTGGCCCAAAGGCTACGCGTCCTACTCCATAAACTTATTCGCATAACTAATGTTCATTGCTGCGGTGACATAATGCATTTGTCATTGACAATATAAATACTTTCTTCAGAATCTACGGCTGAATTCGCCTACGACTTATATATAGCCTACCCTAAGTCCTGACCAAGATTACTTACCGTCCTGAACTTTCCGTCGTTCTTGAATGCTTTCCGGAACATGCATGGCTTTCGAGATTCCCATGGCCATGAACCTCAGCCTGTGCATAAACAATTTATATAACAGAATTAGCTTCCGTCCTTTGGCATTCCTTCCACGCACCATGCCATGTGAAATGGAAAAAGGAGAAGTGTTATTTTGTATTCCTAAAAATACAATCATACCTACATCACACTTAAATATACAAACATACACAACTTCATTCACATAAACCAGAACACCCTGTCCTCATCACTTCGCACAAACAAGTCCTGCCGCCCTGACACATTCGGCAACCAGGACTGACGTCACGCGAATTCATATCTTCACATAGCACGCAACAACAGCTCTCAACACGTTGGGAATCGCATGTAAGACAAGCCACATATCTGGTACCACACGTTGGAACGTCAGGCAAAAGACTTTGCCAGGGAGTAACGCTATCTTCAGATGCTGGTACACCAAGCTCCGTAGGCCAGCGCATTGTGGAAAGGCCCGTCACGATCACAGAGGTTCCCCCTCGGGGGAGTGAGAAAAATGGACCACAGCGGCCCCCACCCGAGGAGTGCGAAAGACCATCCACAAACGTCATCACTCAGATGTGTTAAGGATCGACCACAGGGGTGTGGATCCGGCGAGTGCTAGGAAGAGGCTATAACCACTTGACGCTCAGCCTGACAACCTGACAACCACTTGACACTCAGTCTTCATTCAAACACAGAACGGAGTTATGCCGCATGGAAACCACAGCCGTCATCAAGCTTGCTATCCACTGACCACCGGCCAACTCAACCTCCAACCACTCCTTCCACTCCTCCCACCACCTTCCGCAGGCCTCTCTGCCGCTCCCTTCACTTAATACGGAACTTCTTGAAGAGCGGGTGTTTGATGTTGCGCCTGTACTCGGCGTAGAGGGCGTCGTCGGCCCCGGACATGGATCCCATGTTGCCGGGGCGGCGCTGGAAGCCGGGCCGGCCGTTATCGCCCGGCAGGCGCTCCTCGTCGGCGTCAATGTCGCTGGCGGCCAGCACCTGCTGCAGCAGCTGGCCCTGCTCCTCCTTACCGCTGTAGGAGAGGTCACGATCCTGCGGCACAACGGCGACTGTCAGTCGGACGTGAAGGGGAATCTGAGCGGCCGGCCGAGAGGCGACGGTGATCCTGGTCTACACGAGATTCAGCTTCGCTTTCGAAACTTTTTTTGCAGTTGGAAGTCCTCAGCAGAATTATACACATCATCACAAATACAGACTCTTATCTACCAGCTGCAATCTCCCTATGCTAATGCTGAATGAGTCTGAACCACGATAGGCAGAAAAACAGCCTATTTACGAGCGGGCGCGAAGCGCGGGCGCGAAGCGCGAGCGAGTCCTCACTGAATACGGGATTTTTCTTACATATAAGCGGCCGACCCAGCCAGACCCGACCGGACCGGTGACCGTAACGCTTTTCAGAAGCTTATATCTTTGTAATCCCACATCCGAATGACAAGGCACAAGCGGTCTTCGCCATCATTCAATTAATGCTATAATACACGCGGCAGGAGAGTCGTAACGTGAGAGCATTCCCAGCTGATCGGACATACCTCGTCCATGCCGGCCAGCCGCGTGATGACCTTGTAGCTGTAGCCCTGGTTGACGAGGAAACGCTGTCGCTTCCTGGAGAAGCTCATCTCCACCGTGTCCTGGGATACGAGCGTGTAGAAGAAGGCGTTGTACTCCTCGGCGATGGCGCCTGGAGACAAGTCAGTGACGGTCACGTGACGGGTCAGTGACGGGTCAGTGACGGGTCGTGACGGGTCGGTGGACGGGTCCGGTTGACGGGTCGTGACGGGTCGTGACGGGTCGGTGACGGGTCGGTGACGGGTCGGTGCGGGTCGGTGACTGGGTCCGTGACGGGTCGTGACGGGTCGGTGACGGGTCGGTGACGGGTCGGTGACGGGTCGGTGACGGGTCGGTGACGGGTAAGGTGGGGTGGTGACGGTCGGTGACGGTCGGGTGACGGGTCGGTGACGTCGGTGACGGGCAGTGAACGAGGTCAGTGGAGGATCAGTGACGGATCAGTGACGGATCAGTGAACGGGTCAGTGACGGGTCAGTGACGGGTCAGTGACGGGTCAGGTGACGAGTCAGTGACGGGTCAAGTGACGGGTCGGTGACGGGTCGGTGACGGATCAGACACGGGTCAGACACGGGTCAGTGACACGGGTCAGACGGACAACAGGTCGGTATAGGTCAGAAACAGACCCAGCGGAACTAGGCCGGCGATCACAGCCGAGGAAACAGGACACAGATAGTGGACTGCCTTTGCTGTAAGTAACCAATACACGAGCATTGTTTATTTACAGTTCTGTCATGTAACATGACAGAACATGATACATTAGTGATTGGAGATGACCAACCACCGCTGCATGAAATGAGATGCCTACACTGATAAAATGCAAATAAATCATCAATACCTCAACAATGTGAACATATATTAACCAAGGAGCATCTACAAAAAACAACAACAACAAAACAACAACAATGGTCAGCCAGAAAAAGCTCAGCCAGAAATGGCCCAGCGTGTCACCTAGTCACCTAACTCCCACCCTCGAACGCTGGGCAGTGGACACTGGACACTGAGCAGACTGCTATTCTAACCTTTCTTGGCACGCAGAATTCGTCCGAGTCGCTGCGCCTCCTGCCTCCGCGAGCCGCCGTGAGACGAGATCTGGATCAGCACGTTCGCCTCGGGCAGATCGAACGACGTGTCGGCCACCTTACTCACGAAGATGGTGTTCACCTTGGGGTTGAACTTGAAGTTCTGCAGGATCTGGATCCGCTCGCTCTGAGGGACGTCATGGTTTATTTATTATTATTTATTTTTTATATTATTATTATCATTATTTATACATTAGCTAAAACTGGTGATGCTGGCAGTAATTGTCTAGTAGGTACCAGGCGTTTTACTTTCAGCGCAAGATCCTGGATTGAAATACTATGATACAGATATATAAATGCAAGACCATAAAGTCAGACTATGCGCTGTATTGCTCACCACAAAAATAACTGAAAGTTAAACGGTTGACACAAAGTAAGTCTCCTGCATATGTTTGGATGTATTTTAAGTACAGACTTCAATCGCAAGTCAGCACCTGGAGACGCCAGCTACCCCTCGCGGTACCTGAGACGTTGGCCCGTAGATGTACGGCTTGTTCATCTTGATGGCGTAGTGCTTCAGCGCGAACACGTTGTCGGAGAAGACGATGATCTTGTCGGATCGCTTCTCGTGGTAGCGGATCAGAAACTGAGTCGCTCGGAACTTGTTCGGGTTCATCGCGTACAGCAGCTGAAAATCACAATAATTTTAGTTAGTATTGCTGAGCTGAAAGATGGTCAAGCAAACTACTAACAAAAAGATAATAATTAATAAGTCATAGTCACAAAAGGAAAACATACCGATGCAGACAATCTAGACCTAGCAATGGTTGCTCAACAATTAAAAAAAGATCCCGTAACCGACACCTCATAGACGATTAGCATTATGCACATTATATCAGCTGCTATTGGCTTATTCCCCACGATGGCCGCCCAACAGAGCCGTGTGTCTAGTTACTACTGACCAGCCGTTTGCAGCTGCGGCACGCCAGGTACTCCCTGTAGAACTCAGGCGCCATCGGACACCAGACCTCAGCACACTGGACTCGCGCGATGTAGCCGTTCTTCTGCAGCTCCAGCCAGTTGGCCTCGTACAGCTTCGGGCCTGAGTCGAGGACAAGCAAAGAGATCACATGAGGTCAGAGGTCACGAGGTCAGAGGTCACACGGGGTCAGAGGTCACACGGGGTCAGAGGTCACACGGGGTCAGAGGTCACACGGGGTCAGAGGTCACACGGGGTCAGAGGTCACAGCGCAGCCTCGGGTCAGGTTCGCACAAGCGCAGACTGGACAGAGACGGGCAGCATAGCACTGGACAGCTGCTCAAAACACTGACTATCACCTACCACTACCAGGGAACACTAAATCTACCGGGTAACATATTCTGACAGTCGCAGGTAGGACACGGGCCTGCAGAGGGCATTCAAACCACTGACCGATCAGGAAGTTGAGGTCGGCAATCTTGTCGTCCTCTCGCACCAGCGTGGCGGTCAGTCCGAGCTTGCAGTGCGCCTGTACGATGGTCAGCACGCGCCGGAACATCTTGGCCGGGATGGTATGTACCTCTGTAGGCCGGAGGACACAGACACCATGTCATAGATAAGCCGGGCAAACTCGGAGAGAAGGGTCCGAGAAGGTCAAACAATGAATCGTGCTTCATTGTCCGTCAGAGAATCGATTAAATGGTGACAGAGACAACATAAGCTAAGTATCTCATATCACTTGTAAACACGATAATCCGAATGAGTACTCAACGTTTGTTAGCTTGTCAGCGCTCCAAAACGAGAAACGAATCAGCTATGCAAACGGGACAATCAAATGCGACAACAGTTGGGCTCGAGTCCTAAACCAAAATAGCAATTTGACGGAGGCAGTCTGACAGAAGCAAACGCCACCGTTCACGTTGCCACGGACCACAATATGCTGCACCCTAGTGAATTACACACGCTGACGTGTTTACCCTATCCCCCATCTGACCAATCTCTCTACTGCTCGCAACCACCCGTCTCATGTTCTCACCATCGAGCACCATGATGCCCCACTCCTGCTCCTTGAGCCAGTTCATCGTCTGTTCCGCCTCCCAGGAGCGCTTCTGCGTGTGCGTGATCATGTTGAAGGTCGTGACGAGGACGCTGCAGCCCATCGGTTTGTCCTTGGCGTCCGACGTGAACCTGCAGATCATGCTGTCGTCCGCTGCGGATGTGGAAGACGGCGAGGGGAGGAGATGCGTCAGATCTCAGTAGGCAGGGCAGGACGAGAAAACAGCATTGGATCTATTACAATGACGACGAAATAGCAGGGGAAAATATGGCGGTAAGTATCGAAACACAAAACAAAACTCTCGTTACCCAAACCATTGTTTGAGAAGCCCAAAGCCACACACACTCCGTTTCCAAAGCTACTATAATGGTATAAAATAGCACAATGGCGCTACATATCTTTCCAAACCATTCGCGTAACTACATTTTCATAAAATGTTTAAAGCATATTATGTCGGCGCACACTAGCAGGCTGTTATTATAGTCCTGCTAAATTCCATCGAATACGACAACGTTGCTAGTCTGTACCCGAAAGCGCCGCCACCAGGGCCGCACAGTCACCACCCACCTGTGGACCACATTTTGAACTGGGCTTTCCACTGTTCGACGGAGACGCCGGAGTTGCAGAGCACCAGCGCCCTCTTCCGCACCGTGCAGCAGGCGGTCACACCGACCAAACTCTTACCGGCACCTGACGTCACGCAGGCGACAAACATCGGTCAGTCATGGGACGTCAGGCGTCATAATTCAGACAGCATAGAACATGCATTGTGCATACGTGATATATATCGTGTACTCGTATATCGTGTACTATCGTGCTTGCAGTCATGGTATGACTATGATGATGATCGGGGTTTCAGGGCGCTTCGACAACGAAGGTCACATGGCGCCCATTCATGCTATGGCTAGAGACACGTCATTTGAATGGGTTCCGCCCGGGACAAAATGACGTCACGTCACGTTCAGCCCACTCACTGCAACTGCATCGATTCCCAAACCCACCATGACAGTTTATCTAGCATTGCAAGCTTACCAGAACTAGCAGATTACCAGAGCTCGCTGCAGCTTTACCGCGTACTACCAGCTCCACATCACCGCAATACTCACCACAGGGGAGCACGATCACCAGCTCGGAGCGGGCGCCGGCACGTACTCACCACAGGGGAGGACGATCTTCCTCAGCTCACATTCTCCTGGTAGGGCCGCAGCACGGCCACCGGCTTCAGGTCGATGTTGATGTCGGCGTTCACCGCAACATAACTCACCACAGGTCAGCACAATCACCAGCCCACATCACCGCACTACCTCACACAGGGCAGAACGATCACCAGCTCACATACCGCACTTACTACACCACAGGGCAGCACAATCACCAGCCCACATCACCGCACTACTCACCACAAGGGCAGCACAATCACCAGCCCCACATCACCGCCACTCTCACCACAGGGCAGGACGATCACCAGCTCAACATACACCGCACTACTCACCACAGGGCAGGACGATCACAGCTCACTTCACCGCACTAATCACCACAGGGCAGGACTATCACCAGCTCACATCACCGCACTACTCACCACAGGGGAGGGACCGATCACAGCTCAACTCACCCGCACTTACTCACACAGGGAGTGTGAGGACGATCACCAGCTCACATCACCGCACTTATCACCACAGGGGAGCACAATCACAGCTCACATCACCGCACTACTCACCACAGGGAGCACAATCACCAGCTCACATCACCGCACTACTCACCACAGGAGCGACGATCACCAGCTCACATCACCGCACTACTCACCACAGGAGAGGACGATCACCAGCTCACATCACCGCCACTACCCACCACAGGGGAGCACAATCACCCAGCTCACATCACCGCACTAACTCACCACAGGGGAGCACAATCCACCAGCGCACACACCGCACTTACTCACCACAGGGAGCCACATCACCAGCTCAGCATTCACCGACTTACTCACCACAGCGGAAGGACGATCACCAGCTCACATCCCACCGCACTACTCACCACAGGGCAGGCACAATCACCAGCTCACATCACCGCACTACTCACCACAGGGGAGCACAATCACCTGCTCACATCACCGCACTACTCACCACAGGGGAGACGATTCACCAGGCTCACATCACCGCACTACTCACCACAGGGGAGCACAATCACCAGCTCACATCACCGCCACATACTCACCACAGGGGAGCACAATCACCAGCCACATCACCGCATTCACCACAGGGGAGCACAATCACCAGCTCACATCACCGCACTATCACCAACAGGGGAGGACCGATCACCAGCTCACATCACCGCACTAACTCCCACAGGGGAGACGATCACCAGCGCTTCACATCACCGCACTACTCACCACAGGGGGGACGATCACCAGCTCACATCCCGCACTACTCACCACAGGGCTGAGGACGATCACCAGCTTCACAATCACCGCACTACTTCACCACAGGGGAGGCTATCACCAGCTCACATCACGCACTACTCACCCACAGGGGAGGACGATCACCAGCTCACATCACCGCCACTACTCACCACAGGGGAGGAACGATCACCAGCTCACATCACGCACTACTTCACCACAGGGAGGACGGGATCACCAGCTCACATCACCGCACTACTCACCACAGGGGGAGGACGATCACCAGCCTCACATCACCGCACTACTCACCACAGGGCAGGACGATCACCAGCTCACATACCGCACTACTCACCACAGGCAGACGATCACCAGCTCACATCACCGCACTACTCACCACAGGGAGGACGATCACCACGTCACAATCACCGCACTACTCACCACAGGGCAGGGACGTCACCAGCTCAACATCAACCGCACTACTCACCACAGGGAGGACGTCCACCAGCTCACATCACCCGCACTACTACCACAGGGCAGGACGATCACCAGCTCACATCACCGCACTACTCACCACAGGGGAGGACGATCACCAGCTCACATCACCGCCACTACTCACCACAGGTGGAGGACGATCACCAGCTCACATCACCGCACTACTCACCACAGGGAGGACGATCACCAGGCTCACTCACCGCCACTACTCACCACAGGGGAGGACGATCACCAGCTCACATCAACGCACTACTCACCACAGGGGAGGACCGATCACCAGCTCACATCCACGCAATACTCACCAAGGGAGGCACGATCACCCCGGAGCGGGCGCGGCCGTTTCCGAACATCTTCCGCAGCGACTTCTCCGGTAGGGCCGCAGCCCCGGCCACCGGCTTCAGTCGATGTTGATGTCGGCGTTCACCGAGTCGTTTGCGGAAGTCTACTCGGCCAGCAGCGGGTTTACTTCCAGCTCGATGCACGCTTCTGAATCACCTCGATCCGGTCCTGACGAGCGAGACATCACGGGTTCATAGCGAATCATGCGGGTCGCGACAGATCATATCGGGTGTGATGACGATTGTAATGTATTGACGCCAACTGAGAGCCGACACTGGTCCCGATGGTTCATGGCTCACAAGATCGTCATATGATTCATGGTGCATATATGCTATGGCTTACGCGATCCACTGACCGAACCTCGAGAAGCAAATGAAATAAACCAAGTCGAGGTGTAGTTGTAAGTCACCAACAATGTCCTATCATAGTCCTCAAGTGACATTGCTCGAAAAACAGTGATCAGCAGACAGCGAAAATTCGCACCGCACCGCACCGTCTGCCCGGCCTGTCCTGCCGTCAGCTTCGTTCACCGTACCTGCTGCACCTCGAACGACACCGTCTGCGTCTCGGCGGCCTCCTCGTCATCATCCTCGTCCAGCCGGCCGTAGAAGTTGGTGATGTCGTCCGGCACGACGACCGGCTCCTCCTTCTCGGCCGGGGCAGTCTCGCTTCCAGCGGCGATAGACGTCTCCGGCTTACTGCCAAACTGCGAGGACAAGGGCAGAGTGAGACGCGAGACATAGACGACGGAGGCTTAACGCCACACTGAGCCGGACTGAGGCTTACTGCCGAACTGCGAGGACACGGACAGAGTGAGACGCAAGACACGGACGGAAGGGCTTTAACGCCACACGTGAGCCGGACTGAGGGTTACTAGCCGAACTATGCTCGAGCGACACCGACCAGAGTGAAGACGAAGACACGGACGGGATGCTTAACGCCACCCACTGAGCCGCGACTGAGGGTTACTGCCGAACTGCGAGGACACGGACAGAGTGGACGCAAGACCAGGACGGGAGGCTTAACGCCACACTGAGCCGGACTGAGGGTTACTGCCGAACTGGAGCGCACATTACAGACGGAGCGAGACGCGGATCGTATGCGGAGGCTGACCACTAAAGCGAGGCGACACAGGCCGGAAAACGAGCGATGGCGGCTCCATGTCAGGACGAGACAGAATTGACGACAGACAGAATAATATCACTGCGATGACTCACCTCAGACTGAGATTAACATGGGTAGAGGGGTGGGGGGGGGGGTGGCAGGACACTGCAGCACAAACACTGATCATCAGCATCCCACAGTGGGTCAAAATACACCCCCTAGTACTATGCCGGCCTGTATCCCACGCACGACAGTGCACCAAATCACGCTAACATCTCACCGCGCCTTCAGCTAACGTCACCCTCTCTGCCTGCCTCATAGACCTAACCACCCTGAATTACACCAGCAGAGCAGCCCTGCAGCGGCGTACCTGCATTTTGTCGGCCTTCTGCTGTTTCTCGGTGATGAGTGCATCGGTGTCGGCCTCGGCCGTCTGGCGCAGCCGACAGTCGGAGATCACATGGTCCTTCAGCAGCTTCTGGATCACCTCCGGGTGCTGCGACTCGATGAAGTAGCGGTTGTGCTTCAACACCAGCTTGGCCTGCGGCGACGACGGGAAAGCGGTGTCGTCACAGAGACCATCGCAGGTTGAAGAATAGGGTCAAACAACGAAGTTAACATCCGAAATGAGTCACAGTGCGGAAGGATATGATAGCATTTCGCATAGTCATCCGACTAGCACAACATTCAAACACTGGTTGCCATGCTACTACGAATGACGCCAGTCCATTCACCTGTCACTGGCTCTGATCACATCGGCGCTCGGTGTTCGTTTGTGCCGGAGCGCGGACGGCCGCTGCCTTACCTTGCCGTAGGACACGGTACAGAGCCGGATGAACTCGATGATTCCGTCCGGGATGGACGTCTTGCTGAGCCGCTTCAGGTACTCGACGATGTCGTCTGTCTGAAGACCGACACTGACGGCCGCGTACAGCGAGTAGGCCGTCAGTTTGTACTGAAACAGTCAGCAGAGAGTTATCAGTCCGCACTGAAACAGATAGATAGCCGTTTGCATGGCAACTAGCATGTAACTCACAAGCAGAACAAGTATCAGCACGAGACGAATTCAGTCAAAATGCACAAATACACACAAAAAACACTTACCATCCACCTGCCATTGCTCACTAGCTGACCTGACCTCACCTCGTGGATGTGCTCCGGCCGACAGACGGGCTCGGGGACATGACCTGACCTCTCCTGACCTCACCTCGTGGATGTGCTCCGGCCGACAGACAGGCTCGGGGACCTGACCTGACCTCTCCTGACCTCACCTCGTGGATGTGCTCCGGGCGACAGACGGGCTCGGAGATGGCGATCAGAAAGTCGTGGGCGTGGCGGTACACTGGGGAGAACGACTCCAGGAAGATATGGCCATCAGGTGCCTGAGGACAGCAGCCAACACAAGTCAACACACCTAGTGATGATGATGATGATGATGATGATGATTGTGGCTTTAGGGCGCCGCAACAAAGTAGTTATATGGCGCCCATCAACACACCTTGTGGTGTGTCAGAGTAGATAATGAATTACAATGCTTGTTGCATAATACACATCAAAAGTTTAAAGGAACGGGTAGACATGTCCTCATGAATGTGATTATACATTTTGTTTTGCTTATTCCTAGACCACAAACATGAAGATTCATCCGATTGCAGCTGATGCCCAGAATTTCACGAAACACGATTCAAAAGCTGTCAAGTTAATGCCTCCAAAATGCTAATAAGGAAAGCTTACCACCCATAGCGGTCTGGACCCATGATCTGGCTTCAGGATCATCTGAGACCGATAGTCCTTGGCTCCGAACTCGTCCTCAGTGGCCTGCACATCCTTCTCGGCGTCATGCTTGGCAGCATCAGGTATACCCATCTGCATAGGAGAAAGTGGCATCACATCACCAGTCGGTGGCTAAAAATACAAATATTGTGAGAGTACAATCATTCATGAATTACAGGACCATGTTAACAATAGTACACTGTAATCCTACAATAAGTACCAGCTTCTACCTAGTTACACGACTTTATTCATATTTTATTGAGTACACAATAGCCACTCACAAGATATTAAATTTATGAATATTAACATCAATAAAAGAAGTTGAAAATTAACATCCCAACAACAAGCTTTCATGACATACCTTGCTCTGGATCAAATCCATCTTCAGAATTATCATTGGATGGTGGCTCATATGTCTTCCTCTTGCCACGTAAGTCTGAAAAGGGTTAAAGGAAATGTTGATGAGACACATTTTTACTTGGTACATCACTCTTTCCACACCAAACTTTTGAATTATTACATTTTTCCGACTGCACTGATTTCCAATTTGCTACCAATCTGCGGTAGGAACATTTTGGTATAATAGTGGGTTTACACATTAGGATAAAACCAAACCAAGCCCAGTCTGGTCTGGTCTAACCTAACCATAACCATCCAAGCCTAACAGAACCTTACCCAACCAAACCCAATGCTACTCAACTTGTAGTCCACTAAAATCGTAATGATTGTAAGGCCATGTTTCATCAGGATCTCTCACTTTGACCCAAGCATGGAGACTGCAAGACTTCGTCAGCGTCAGTAGCCATAATCAAATCAGGAGCCATGAATTTCATGCCAAATGCTCTTCTAAGGTATCAATACTGTGATCATGAGCATTATTGGAGAAGTTAAATTTGTTAGTTGTGTAGCGAGCCTGGCATAATGGTTGATGCATGGCTTACTGGAAATAAATGTCTGGAAGTTTCCAAGAACATATTTGCCACATTGGTTTGCAACAAGTTGTTATTTGAATACCTTTATTCTGGGCTGTCTTGAAAACAATATAACACGAAATGTCCTTCGTTAACTTGTGATAAATTTTAGACCACCAAATTCATTCAATTAGGGTAAAGATACAGGTAACCAAACTCACCCATATTTTATAATCATATCTAAAACATAATATAGCTTCTACTGAGCTGTTATGGCATCACTGACCTTGCAATGAATCAACTCACAAGTCACAACCAATATGTAAATCTTCTAAGACCAGAACCAATTCATTCCTTTGATCAGATAAGTAATTGATCCTAAACAAATTGCCACTTTACAGCAAGTAAGGAATAAAGGTAGTTCACCTTGTTGACACTGGTTGAAGCAAAAACATTTAAACCTACACAAAATTAAACCATATATATTGTACTGTAAATGTAGTATTGTATAGTACTGTATCCGCTGTGAACTAATTCAAAGCTAGCCTTGATGCTCACTGGGCTCACATGACGGTACCATACACCAGCCAGAGATTGGGGTCAGTAATTATGGGACACCCGAGATTGATGAGAGCTGGACCTCCAGATCTCACAGCCTTTGGCAAATCCTGATCGCAGAAAGGTAAGGTATTTAAGTGAGACATATACTTTGGATACCATCACTCTAGTAGTAACCCTCACTCTACGGGAGCTTGCATTTTCGCCCTACAAGGTCCTAAGAATACAAGGTAAAAAAAATCCTACAAGGTCCCTGTAAACTTACAAACCAAGTAACATAGAGCAGCGCAGTAAGAGCCAGCATGTTGGCTGTCATGTGAGGAATCTAACGGTATGCAATTTTTAGGTTTCAGGTCAACGGGTGACCTTCCAGGTCAAGTGAATGAGCTCGACTCGACCACGTCCAGAATAGCGGTTTTGCTCTGTCAGAAAACCTCAAAATGAGAATTTATAAATGTAAAATACACAATGCATGTTCCTAAACAGTTTCGTCTCAGAATACCAAAATATATATACTCTTACTTGCTCGTATCTNCGGTGTTCGTTTGTGCCGGAGCGCGGACGGCCGCTGCCTTACCTTGCCGTAGGACACGGTACAGAGCCGGATGAACTCGATGATTCCGTCCGGGATGGACGTCTTGCTGAGCCGCTTCAGGTACTCGACGATGTCGTCTGTCTGAAGACCGACACTGACGGCCGCGTACAGCGAGTAGGCCGTCAGTTTGTACTGAAACAGTCAGCAGAGAGTTATCAGTCCGCACTGAAACAGATAGATAGCCGTTTGCATGGCAACTAGCATGTAACTCACAAGCAGAACAAGTATCAGCACGAGACGAATTCAGTCAAAATGCACAAATACACACAAAAAACACTTACCATCCACCTGCCATTGCTCACTAGCTGACCTGACCTCACCTCGTGGATGTGCTCCGGCCGACAGACGGGCTCGGGGACATGACCTGACCTCTCCTGACCTCACCTCGTGGATGTGCTCCGGCCGACAGACAGGCTCGGGGACCTGACCTGACCTCTCCTGACCTCACCTCGTGGATGTGCTCCGGGCGACAGACGGGCTCGGAGATGGCGATCAGAAAGTCGTGGGCGTGGCGGTACACTGGGGAGAACGACTCCAGGAAGATATGGCCATCAGGTGCCTGAGGACAGCAGCCAACACACACCTTGTGATTGATTGATGATGATGATGAATGAAATTGTGGCTTTTAAGGGGCGAAAAGTAGTTATTGGCGCCATCAACACACCATTGGTGGTGTGTCGAGTAAGATAATGAATTAACAATGCTTGTTGCAATAATAAATCAAAGTTTAAAGGAAGGAGAGACATGTCTCATGAATGTGATTTCATTTTTTTTTGTTATTCCCTAGCAAAACATGAAGATTCATCCGATTCGTTCAGCTGATGCCAGAATTCAGAAACACGATTCAAAAGCTGTCAAGTTAATGCCTCCAAAATGCTAATAAGGAAAGCTTACCACCCATAGCGGTCTGGACCCATGATCTGGCTTCAGGATCATCTGAGACCGATAGTCCTTGGCTCCGAACTCGTCCTCAGTGGCCTGCACATCCTTCTCGGCGTCATGCTTGGCAGCATCAGGTATACCATCTGCATAGGAGAAAGTGGCATCACATCACCAGTCGGTGGCTAAAAATAAATATTTGTGGGAGTAAATCATTTCATGAATTACAGGACCATGTTAAAATAGTGCACTGTAATGCTACATAAGTACCGCAGTTTACTAGTTACAGATTTGAATTCATATTTATTGCAGTAACATAGCAGTGAACTCCGATTTAAATTTTGAATATTAACATCAATAAAGAAGTTGAAAATTACATCCACAAAAGCTTTCATGACATATCTTGCTCTGGATCAATCCATCTTTCCGAAATTATATTGGATGGTGGCTCATATGTTCTTCTCTGTGCAGTAAGTCTGAAAGGGTAAAGGAATGTTGATTGAGACACATTTTTACTTGGTTACAATCACTCTTTCCACAAACTTTTGAATTATTAACATTTTTGATGACTGGATTTCCAATTTGCTACCAATCTGCGGTAGGAACATTTTGGTATAATAGTGGGTTTACACATTAGGATAAAACCAAACCAAGCCCAGTCTGGTCTGGTCTAACCTAACCATAACCATCCAAGCCTAACAGAACCTTACCCAACCAAACCCAATGCTACTCAACTTGTAGTCCACTAAAATCGTAATGATTGTAAGGCCATGTTTCATCAGGATCTCTCACTTTGACCCAAGCATGGAGACTGCAAGACTTCGTCAGCGTCAGTAGCCATAATCAAATCAGGAGCCATGAATTTCATGCCAAATGCTCTTCTAAGGTATCAATACTGTGATCATGAGCATTATTGGAGAAGTTAAATTTGTTAGTTGTGTAGCGAGCCTGGCATAATGGTTGATGCATGGCTTACTGGAAATAAATGTCTGGAAGTTTCCAAGAACATATTTGCCACATTGGTTTGCAACAAGTTGTTATTTGAATACCTTTATTCTGGGCTGTCTTGAAAACAATATAACACGAAATGTCCTTCGTTAACTTGTGATAAATTTTAGACCACCAAATTCATTCAATTAGGGTAAAGATACAGGTAACCAAACTCACCCATATTTTATAATCATATCTAAAACATAATATAGCTTCTACTGAGCTGTTATGGCATCACTGACCTTGCAATGAATCAACTCACAAGTCACAACCAATATGTAAATCTTCTAAGACCAGAACCAATTCATTCCTTTGATCAGATAAGTAATTGATCCTAAACAAATTGCCACTTTACAGCAAGTAAGGAATAAAGGTAGTTCACCTTGTTGACACTGGTTGAAGCAAAAACATTTAAACCTACACAAAATTAAACCATATATATTGTACTGTAAATGTAGTATTGTATAGTACTGTATCCGCTGTGAACTAATTCAAAGCTAGCCTTGATGCTCACTGGGCTCACATGACGGTACCATACACCAGCCAGAGATTGGGGTCAGTAATTATGGGACACCCGAGATTGATGAGAGCTGGACCTCCAGATCTCACAGCCTTTGGCAAATCCTGATCGCAGAAAGGTAAGGTATTTAAGTGAGACATATACTTTGGATACCATCACTCTAGTAGTAACCCTCACTCTACGGGAGCTTGCATTTTCGCCCTACAAGGTCCTAAGAATACAAGGTAAAAAAAATCCTACAAGGTCCCTGTAAACTTACAAACCAAGTAACATAGAGCAGCGCAGTAAGAGCCAGCATGTTGGCTGTCATGTGAGGAATCTAACGGTATGCAATTTTTAGGTTTCAGGTCAACGGGTGACCTTCCAGGTCAAGTGAATGAGCTCGACTCGACCACGTCCAGAATAGCGGTTTTGCTCTGTCAGAAAACCTCAAAATGAGAAATTGATAAATGTAAATACAAATGCATGTTCCTAAACCAGTTTCGTCTCAGAAATACAAAAAATATATATTTACTTGCTCGTATCTGATCCAAAAAGTCAAGACAAGTGATTTAAAGATGATGCCATGAGTTTCTTACACTTGGGAGCCATCACTCAGTCAAAAATATAGATATGGCTTTGAAATTTTATTTTGGTATTGTCTATCCCGCGCCCCACTGGAGGGGGGGGGGGTGTTTGAACACCCGTCCTGTTTTTCCAAGATAAGAAAAAACGACGGCGCGTAGGCGCAATTTGACATAACTAATCATATGATATTTCCAGCACATTTTTTCGACAATTCAAGTTTTGTATCGGGGTTTAGAGTCGGTACAGGTCAGGGTCAAGTGACCACTATAACAGTTTTGCGGTCGTGGCATGACACAGTTTTAGGATGATATAAATTTTAGAATTACATAAGTCTCAGCATCTACATTGTATCTCGCGATTTTGATATCTGTAACCGAGGTGGGTAATTTTGTGACTCATTATACAGTAATGCGAGATATGCAAATGCTTTATTTTTCGACGATATAGTCATTTCCTTCTGGACAATGTTTATGGATATTATTGTTGATTCAAGTGTGCAGGTTTGGCTAAGGGACCTTACGGGGTCATCTGAGGTCATCGAGGTACACGAACTTTTTCGTCAATAACTCTAAATAATGAAGATAGATTAAGTGTAGCTTTCACATGGTTTGTCTCGTCAAGAAATTTCCTGATATGCACATGACTATTATGGGTCACCTTGAAAAAGACCCTCGACCTGAGGTAATTTTTTTTTAAAGTTGGACTACATGATAAATTTGACTAGATTGATCAAAGCGCCTTGATGAGAAAACAGATGGGGTAACAGTATATGGCGTTTATTCCTTTGTTAGGTAGAGTTATAGTTTTTTTTGGGCCAAAATTCAGCTTTTTGACATAAATTGATGGTGATGACATCTAGAGCTATTATTGAGGTAATTTGAAGACAACTATTGCGATTGCAAATTTCACTGATAGCGAATTGTATTTTTAAGAACGCTTATGTTTCTAGACAGGATAGTTTTTCGAGATATTTGGGGGTTTCTGGAGCGATTTAAAGATCTGGAAATTTGACGCTTCGATGACTCTGGTGACTGAGTTTTGACGTGAGCGAAAAGTCTGAAATAGTTTTCGAATGATTTGGTGATAACGGTTGACAGTGTGTGTTTTTTTTTTTGGTCCTATGTGCCCGTAGACCGAGTTAGAGGGGAGGGGGGTGTTCAAATCCCAGTCGGGCGAAGAAAATGCAGAGGCCCAGTGGGGCGCGGGCTATACTTAGTTCGTTCACATATATGTCATGTTTTAAGCAACTTTGAAAATTTTGATTTTGTGATGACTTATTTTTGGGGGTAAAAAAAAATCCGAGACTGCCATTTTAAAGAAAATAAAATTTTCTATCTTTCTCGTTTTCCGATAGCAATTTGCTGAAAAATAAATTTTCTATGATTTTTTCAAACATGTATCATTTTACCACCAACATACGTCACTAAAACGTCATTATCTCCCAAACTGCAATGCAAATTTGACAGCATAAATATAATTGTTAACTCAGCTACTTAAAATCTCAGCCAGATTTGCCTTGTGTGTTAAAAGTTATACAGCAAAAACTTCAGGGGGTGGGGTCGTTTTAGGACCCCCACAGGATGAGGTTTAATGCAGGGGATACATTATCTGGCTCAGCCTTCAACAAAGTCTTGATTTTATATTACTGGGAAATAGAGCTTCACTCTCCCAAGCAAACCATGCATCAGTTTGCCACAAACACTTGGATCTTCAAAGGTAAGTGCTCTAAGGCAAGGTAAGAAATAAACATTATATGATTTTTTATACATCCAAAGAGCAATTAACCTTTTAAATGATTGTTCAGCTTCAAATATAATTATTAAGGTAAACAACTAAACAATGGATACTTTATTTTCCCTAGCAGACTTTTCACGCTATTGGCTATGTAGATGATGCTGATGCCAGACTTGTGCTTGATTCCAGTGGAGTTGAATCTGATTCCAAAATTGATTCCATTTGTAGTGGAATCAGTAGATTCATTATTTATTAGTTATCACCACGGTAGCATTGACAGGTAAAGTCAATAATACGATATACGTACAAACATCAGCGCAAGCACACATATAAATACAGACACATGATATTGGCTGGTCTATATAGTAAACATTAAACATCGCGTATAAAGCAAGACTAAGAGGTACTAGTACGGAGCGGAATAAGCGCTGTCGTCATTTTTTCGCATAATCCTTGGTTGTGTTTGGATTTGGCAAGTGATCTCTAAACCCCCACGCCTCTAGCTAGATCTCATCTCACTCGGATGTAAGCCAACTATCCGTTCATCTCATTCAGACGCGCACTCAGACACACCACTGCACCGCACAGCACAATTCTGGTGAAGTTGTCAACGGGAAAAAGGCATCGCAAATATACCGAGGTCGATGATGCGGGCTGGGACAGCTAAGCCAAACCAGGATCGCAAGGAGATAGTCAATTTTATGTTTGAAAACACGAGTCACAAAGACTAGGTCGTGCTGGGTACGTCTGGTAGCCAAAGAAGTGAAGGAATGTGCTAAAAGTAAGCAGTTGTATGAGAGAAACTCTGAATTTAAGCCTGAATGAACTGTCAGCCAAATAAGGAATTTATGTTGTATGCGCTCGATGCGATCCGTATGGGTCTTCACGCTCGCATCATACTCCACCTGCGAGTATTCGCACGCACGAGATCGGCGCACTCGAGAACGTGATAAGACGCAGTTGGGTGACGTATTCGATTACCGTTTGGAATCATGGCTGGATTCAGATGGGTAAATCATAATTTTTAAGAAAATGGTGAATTTTCATCTAAAATATTGCCATTTCAAGTGAATAATTCTATTTTAATTTCAAAGGGTGTGCTATCTTGAATAGTCCATATATATCTAATGTTTATTACGCGGTTATGGAAGTTTTAGACTCTTGATTATTAGTTAGATAAAATTTACGTCTGGAGCCCTTTATTGATTTTGTAACTATATATTATCTGTTTTGCGGCTTTTTTTTTTGCAAAAACATCATAAGCGATGTCACTATAGAACAGGGTAGCGGAGGATGTAATATAACTTGGAGGGGGCCCGGGCATTTATCTAAAGACGATAAACAGACTTTATGAGAATGTTAGGTTTGTTTAAGTGATGGAGATGTTCGAGCTGTTATCAGTGCTCAGAGTCGATTTCTTCTTATTGGCGGACAACAATATATGCTAGCGTTGTATTTAAGAGCATTTTACGAGAGAATAAGAAGTGGTATTTAAGGAGAGAAAGAGTGTAATTTAAGGAGATAGAAGTGGTAATTTAAGGAGAATGAAGTGAAATTTTACTTCAGTAGGAAAGCTCTCTGGGACATCGATAATTAAGTATGTGTTGGCTGTTTGGAAATAACTCAGCAACTAAGTGATTTCTGGGGATGAAGTACAATGGTAATTCAGAAAAATATGTTCTCAGACTCGTGTCAACAACTCCACATGAAATGTGAGTAGGACACTCTTTTAACAATCAATCTAACATAATTTAGCTTTTCTGATAAAAATGCTCCTTTGAGAATATAGTTAGGCATAAAATAAAAATAAGCTAGATGAAAGTTTAAACAAAGCTAGACAAGATTTGGTTACTGTTGATGGGCAATAAAATGCTCAGTATTCTGCTTTTTTAAAGGAAATAGTTACTTTCAACATGGGTTTTGAACTGAGATGAGTTTGTCGCCGTGGTTTGAAAACCTGCTTAAATTCTCTCTGGACTGAAAGGTTCCAGCCGAATTTTACTTTTTGTCGAAGGAATGTGGGTTAAACAAGAATGTCAAGATGTGGCCATCGGGAAGGCTATACAGTAATCTTACGCGACTACTCTCGAATCTGATTGGCTGAGCCATTTGATTCTTTCGTTTGCATTGCAGAGTACGCATATAGTTATGATAAAATCAATGATTTACGTCCTTCTGTCCTGAATCGGCGCGATGTACGGCCATTTTTGACAATACGAAAAGAAGTTGTATTTCAAAATATAATCAAATCGTGTTTGAAAAAAATCCAAGGTGAATTATTTCCTTTAAGTAGAGAAAATACAATGATGTTGACTTATGAAAAAGTTATATTCATTGTAATGATACTTCTTGTATTCGTCATGTACCGTTACTTCTCATATTTATCAGGGTTAACTTCTATGATTTTCTTCTCATATTTATATTCTCATATTGGTGACAACTGTGTGAAGTGCGGTTGCTTCTTGTGCTTGATGGGATTTGTGGATGGTGCCTAACCTGCTAGATCAGGGCTGATGCTAGGAAACACAATCAGTTGGCGCTTGGGGGATCGACCAAAAGATAGTCGGATGGCGTGCAGTACTGTGTATCGTGGCTCAAAGGTGGCAGATGCAGTGTCATTGGCTGTGAACCATGTGAAAGCGGGGTATGGTAACAACAGTGACTGTGTCCGGTCTGCAACAGTGTTGGATGCTATAAATGCCTATGATGGTAGCGGCATCAGCTTCATATGCATAAAGTGTAGGATCTCAAGACAGAACTCCCCCACCAAGGCCTCTCAGTCTCAGATGATGGAGCTTATTGGACAAATGTTTCAGCAAATGCAGGGTATCTGTGGCACACTGCAAGGGCTTACTGAAAAAGTAACTCTTTTGGCTTGTCAACCTAATAACCCCAAGAAGAGCCTGCCTCGCCATCCCTGCATCCCCCCACAACCCCAGACACCACTCAACCTGCTCAGGAGTACAAGGGGCCATCATCCGAGATGAGGTTAAAGGAGATGAGAGAGCGGAGAAAAGCGTCGTCAGTCAATCATAGTGAGGGTTCAAAGCAAAACAGTGGCAGAGCTTGCGCTTCCAAGTTTGGTCACATGACTGGAGAAGTTATGGGAGTTGAAGTTGGCCTGTCTGACATTGCTGCTATCCCCAACCATGCCAATGTATTTCGTGCAAAGGTGCAACATGATGAACATCGCAAGCTTGTCTTGGAGAAGGCTAAAAACCTAAAAGACACTGGCTTCCATTCTGTGTACATTTCCCGTGATCTGACCTATGCCCAAAGAACTGAACTTTTCAACCGTCGTAAGTCCCGTAGGACCGAGCAGGGGGATGTACCATCACAGCCAAATACTGTTGATATCGGAGGGGCAACTGCCCCACCCATCCTACCAACTCCTATCAACAGCATGCCGCTACAGTCCATCCCAACCACTCAGGGAAACTAGTCACGCAGCCTGGCAATGGCAAAGCTAGCACAGTCTAAGTTCTCAAATTTGTTCATCTAAATATCAACGGACTTTCCTCAAGCTCAGTCTTCTCATGCATAGTGTTCAGTTATACCATTGGGATCTTATCTGTATCTCAGAGTCTCATTTGCTTGCATATCTTAAAAACTCTTATGTTGATATACCTGGATATACTCTCCACCGACATGATGCCTTAGGATCTGTAGCCAAGCATGGTGTTTGCTGTTATGTGAAAAAGGAGCTGTTTGGTGGACAATGTGGCCTCTCCTAGTTCGCAAATGTTCTCACCATCCCACCTGGCCACTTTTGATGTTTATGTTTGCATTGTATACAGGGCCCCATCTAACTCTCCTGAGGGAAATGCAGCCTTGGCCAACTTCATTGCTGAGTTTTGCTTGGGTAGGGAAGTAATTCTGTTGGGAGATTTTAACTTGCCTACCATTGATTGGACTAAATGTGACCCAACAGCTCGAGGTTCCCCCACAGAGCGAATGTTCCTTGAGGTCTTCAGCAGCTCCCTGGGTTCACTCAGTGGGTAACAGAGCCAACTTTTCCAAGGTCTGGAAACATTTTAGATTTGATCCTTACATCTGAAGCAGATCGAACCGGAAATGTAAATGTGTTGGATCCTTTACCTGGATGTGATCACTGCCCCACAACATTTGAATATATATTCTCTGGCCTGACCAACTGGCGCAAGAAACAACCCCGCAAAAACGCTCAAAGGTCTGGTTTTCAGAGGAAACTACGATGCAATATCGGCAGAAGATTGGCAGAGGTGGACTGGAACTGGAATTTGCTTATCTTAATCGAATCAATCATTCAATGTTTTCACAAGTTGTCTTGCCCAACTAGTACATGAGTTCATTCCCTCTGCAAACCAAGTGATAGAAATGGGTCCAGACTACCTTGGGCTACAAGACCTCCTAGGTCATTGATTCATAGTCGTCAGGATGCCTGGAGAACCTACAAAGCAGTGAGACAGTGAGAGTGAGACACCGTCTTGGTAGACATTCCTCTGAGGCCTCCGCTGCATACTCTGTATTCACTGGTCTGAATCGCCAACTCAGGAACTCTCTGTGCAGTCCCAGGCAGCATACGAAGCCAAACTGATTGACACCTGCAAAAATAAACCTAAGCTTCTACACTTACACGTTAGGAGGAAAAGGGTAGGCTGTCGATCAGCGGGTCCTCTCAAGCATAGCTCAGGTCAGCTAATATGACGATCCCCATGTCATCGCAGACAAATTTGATGAATCCTTTGCCTCAGTTTTCACGAAAGGATGATCTGCCCCACCAGCACCATACCAACGTTTTGATGGCTTGCTAGATGATATCTCCTTTTCTGTTAACAATGTCCTCAAGGTTTTGTCCCACTTAGATGGTAATTCTGCCTGCGGCCCTGATGGGATTCACCCCTTCTCCTCAAGAAGTGTGCTGCCCAGCTGGCATACCCATTGCATCTGATCTATAGTAGAACACTCACGGTAGGTAGATTGCCAGATGCATGGAAAAACTCATTGGTCACCCCAATCTTTAAAAGGGACATAGGTATGATCCTCAACTATAGACGAGATTAGTTCTAGCCTCTGTTCCTGGCAAACTGCATGGAAAGGATCATCTGCGAACATATTTCCCTTGCAATATTTGGAAACGTCATTGTTCTGTTGTCATGCTCATCATGTTTTGGCTTTGCCCTGGAAGGTCTACTGCAAGACAACTGTTGCTGACATATGAATTTGTTTCCTAAAGCAATTGGATGACGGCCACACAACAGATGTCATTTTGTTTGACTTTAGTAAAGGCTTTGACAGTTGTTGTTCCATGGCTTCTCAAACTTGACAAGCTTAAATGTTCTTGGTTCCCAGGGATCTGTTCTCCGGTGGATCTCTGAGTTCCTTACTGGTAGATCATGAATGTTTGTATTAGGGGCCATACGCAGCCATCCAGAATGTGGTAGTGGGGTTCCCCAGGGCTCTGTCTTGGGTCCTATGCTTTTCCTGATTTATATTAATAGTGTAGCAGCAGAACTTACCTGTAAATACAAGGTATTTGCCGATGACCTGAAGATATATGCATGTGTTGAACATCGTCAGAAATCGTCAACAATCTCGACCCATTCTGTCCAGCATGATATTGATGTTATGTGTGCTACAGCACTTTCATGGGGCCTTAAGATAAATGTGAAAGAAAATGCGGCTGTCCTAGCGCTTTTTCCAGACATGCTGCCAAACTTTCCCAACTTACACATTAAATGGACTAAGCATTGCAAATGTTGACTTTGCTGTGACGCTGGAGTCACAGTCGAATACCTCACTTAAGTTCATAGTCCATGTGCGGTCCTTAGTTCATAAAGCCAGCGGACTTTCACAGAGCCTGCTGAAGTCCACAGTTTGTCGTTCCAGGGAATTCATGATGTTTATTTTGACAGCACACATTCGGCCTATATTAGAATACTGTTCCTGTCTTTGGAGTACTGGTTATGCTGGTGACTTACGCCTGCAGAAAATGGGTGTCAAACGGCGGTGGACTAAGCAAATTGAGGGTCTTGGAGGCCTTAAGTTACGCTGAACGACTACAAACTCTTCAACTTTAACTCAATTCCAAGGAAGGCTGCTGCAGAGGCTTGACCTAATCTATACTGGAAAATTGTGAATGGTATTTCCTGCATCCCCCCTGGAAGATATATTTCAGTTGTCCTCAGATCCCGTAGCCAGAGGCCATCGGCTCAAACTTTTTCTGCCTTCAGTAGACACAGGATGTTAGAAAAAAAACCGTTTCTTCTCTGTGAGACATTTATACAATACTTGGAATTTCTCTTCAGCAACTTGCAGTGTGTGCCCCTGTCATTTCGTCATTTAAGCGTATGTTAGATAACCACATCAACGACATGCTTGTAATGCCTTTGTTGAATAAGCGAGTAGATGATGATAATTTTTCAGTCCAAAGTATTGTATTGCAATTGATTATGTAATTGCTTTGTGTTTACGATTATGTGTATGAATTTTGCTCCTTTGAATTATGTGTTCACTAATGATTAACTGCTAAGCTTTTATTTAAGTTATCAAAAGCCTTTGTTATTCGAATGTTCTTTTTGGGAGATGCACAATTCAGTCATGTCTTTTAAATGTCAGATGTCAGCCATCTGTAGCAGGACTGGTGGCATCTTTTGTATTTGGGGTTCCTCATTTTCCTCTCCAATATCCTATCAAAGTCCAAATTCTGATGCAATTTTCATATGTAAAAAGCCAGAAAATTGATCAAGTTTTGTTTAATAGCAAAAATGGGTAAATTCTTGATATTTTTTTTGAAAGGTATAATTTTTCACTCTTTTTCCTGATTTTCAGTCTGAATTTTCCACTCTGCACCCTGACTTTAAAGCAATCTAGGTAGGAACTAGGACACTGTTTGTTGGTGGTCTAAAAAACAACAAACATGAACTTTTCCAACACTGCTCACTAGGGTGTTTCACTATAACAAGGTGAAATTTGAAAGTATTATGATTAAGCGATATCGCTCTTCCCCTGCTTCTGCCTACCAAACTGGATTAAAAAAGCACAAACTCGCATGCATTAATAAACATTTACTGGTCGCACACATTGAACACTTTGAACAGCTCACTACTCTCAAGCCAGTACAGTGGTAGATAACGCCTCTTAAGAGGCGTTGTGACTAAGTTAATGGATTAAGGCTTCCATTTCTGCAAATTAGATGACAGTTACACAACTGACAGGTCTCTATCTTTTGAACATCATATTAGGATCGAGCAGCCTTTGTGCGCTTCCGCATCATCCAACGCGGATGGTTGACGATCCAAAGGAGAAGTTGCGATTGGCTTTCGTCTTTGACTGAGCTGTTAAACCTCTTTATGAGGGCAATGGCCCTTTTGGCGCTGTCATTGATAACGTTCAGAGCTTCGACCCTATTCTTGACTGTCCCATTTTGAATCAGGTCCTAGTCATCATCAACATCTTACATCTGTATATGTCAGCAGATGGAACAGGTCCTTACTCCGAGAGCTGATGAAGCTGGGTAGATCTTGGGCGGCATATGACCTTAGTTGTCGGCCCGCCCTTAAACCCCAATCATCATCATCGAAGCTGGGTAGAGTTGTCGTTTTCGTGAAGCATATACCCTTCTTCCTTCAAGCTTCTTGAGCATTTCCCGTGATCCTGGCTTTGACCATGGGTGTAACTTTAATGCAAAGGGGGGTTGTAGCTACAACCCCAATCATTTGTGAATGTAAAATTACGCCTATGACGAGATGTGGTACAAATGGGCTCTTAACAACTAAGTGCAACCCCAATGATTTTCGAAAAGTTACGCCTCTGGCTTTGACAACTGCTCTAGCATACGATCCTTTTCTTCTTCTTCAACACGATTGTCAAAGAAGGCCAGAGGCACCAGATCTTCCGACAGATATCAAAGATGCTGCGAGAAGGCCTTCGTGACCACCGAGGCCAGCTCTTGATCCGGGTATCTCTGCATATGTTCATCAAGTCATTGCCGTTCTTTGGAGCGTATTGTGGAATAGAAGCTTCATTCCAGTGCTCAATGTAACCAAGCTGACGAAGAGGACTGCTTTACGGAGGCCGCTTGCGATGTTGTTAGACAGATCCAGCTGGTTTCCGAAGAGGACGATTTTGATCAGCATAGATAGCCTTAGCCACCACCAGCGTTGGTAATAGGAATCGAGAAATTCTCTGCCAGAATGCTCCCTCCCAGAAGAGCAAGCAGTGGGGAGTTCTTAATATCTCGAGCGTGTGGTTTCTATCACCAAGACCTTGCCAAGGGTAGTCCACCATCTCAGTTTCTGGACTTAGAGAAGTCACTCGGGGCCTTTCTTGATCCCTAGCAATGTGCGATAGGACGTTTGGTCGATGGATTCCCATCATCATTCATCATCATCATTTATTTCGTTTGGCGCTCCATATATGACATGGCTTTTCAGTCCATGTGTCATGACAGTAAACACAATAAAATCAGCATAATCACATAAAACCCTAGGCAGCAATACAACACAAAACATACTCATGTAAACTACGGCTAAAATACTACGTAAAATAGCCACGGCTAACTCACGCTCAACCACTTCCTGCAGCGCCTACGACACATTGCCGACGTCCGCGACTCTCGCACATTCGCTGGGGCGGTGTTCCATAGAGCACATGCCCGATAACTGAAAAAAATTACGTGCCTGCTCAGTGCGCACCCTGGGAAGCTGGAGCTGCATGTTCTCGGTTGCACGTGTTTCCCTACTTGATACTTCTTTACGGTGTTGAAGACGTTCTGACAGTCGCTCCTGCAGTCCTTGGGACGTTGACTTCTGGGCCACTCAGTGCTCGCTATCTGTGACAAAAAGAAATTGTCGAACTTCTTCCAGAACCTCTTTTCTTTCAAGGACGTCAGCGCTGGAGATGTCGAAGACGTCTTGGATATCATCCTTCCAAATTGTTCGCTTCTCCCTCCGTTTGTCGACTCTTTCTCTTAAATGTTGCGTTCTCCGCCTGGCTCTCGTCAGGTCTCTCGGCTGCGCGAGATGCGAGGCTCGTCCACACTCGGCGGGTCTGGGCCACGGTAATGAGAGACCAGGTAGCGCCGAGTGCCGGCCTTAAAGGGAATAGTTCACCTTTAAAGGGAATGTTTCACATTAACATAAGATTTGAGTTGAGATGGCCAAGTTGTTGGATTTCCACTGAAATTAAG